>CM028384.1:97931281-97953814 GCA_013146195.2 Codonopsis lanceolata
AATTGATCCTAAATTACAAATTTGAAATATTTATGACATTTCACTACAGAGTTGTAATTTTTTATTCAAAATCCAAAAGTTAATTTGTCTCTCCTCGCTTTTTTCTCTCTCACACCCTAAACGACTACTTTAACGTCTCCTAGTAAACAGAACAGAACCCACCACCAGACAACCATTCCAATTGAATACCTCAAAAATGGTTTTGTAGTCAATCTTATTGTACTATTGAACATTTATTTATGTAAAAAGATCTTGAATCACTTTTCACCTAAATTGGATCAAAATCGTGGCTCCTCCACTGCATCTAATCTAACTTTGTTTCTCTTTGTGTTCCTGATGTCACCAAATTTGCATTCAATATATTATGTACTATTCCTACTTGTTTTAAACACTATGGCTTCCAAAAGTTCTTCCCATTTCCCTATTCTATCATTAACCGTAGTCTGCAGCTCTTTCATTTTGAGTTGACAAAGGTTTACGCTCTCTGTTACGCACGCAACTAACTCAAGCCTCCTACTTCATCCCTGCTTGGGACTGATTGTGTTTGATTCTAAAACTACAGTGTGTTACTTCGAATGAATTTCAGCATACATGGAAATCATTTTATAATACCAATTCACGAATATTGACCTCATGGTGAGATATGATACCAAACTCATTTCGAACTCTGTAATCTGAGAGGTTATGTGTCTGCCATGCATCATCCAGTCCCATATTGCCACTCCCCTATCAACCAGTAGCACATCGGCATGTTATCAGCTTCACCAGGTCAATCGTCAGTTTAGGTCTTGTGTGTGCAATTTCATTTCCATTGATCCAGCACTTAAATCCAGTAACTAGAGGTAATATCCAGTTACTTGTGTCCAACACTGAAAGTCCGTAATTAGAGGTAGTTTTCAGTTCCAAGTGTTCTTCAAATTTCTTGTTTAGCCGAATTCAGTCTCATTTGTGTTCAATTAGCTCTACATTTATTTTACAAACACTCTTTACTCCGCAAGTCCGTCCACCTTCTCATCATGATAAGCCCAAGGCATGCCTGATCTCAAGGAGAGACTGATCCCTCGCATCTCCAACAATCGCATAGCCCAAGTCTATTTATCCTAGGGATCACAATATCTAGGTGGACTCTGTTTCCGATGGAAGTCATCGACGGACGACCTAGCCCAAGTGTCTTTAATCCTCAACGCGGTCAACCAAAAATCAGCCAGTAATATTTTAAAATTGAGGAGGTGAAGCAACGGATATCAATAATACGAGATATATTACACGTTCAGTTCTCTCTTTTCGACCAAATTAAGGGTCCACGTTTGTTAAGTCCAATATTATTAAGAGATATATTAGTATTCTTGGAGTTTCGTCATAATTATGTATATGCATAAGGCTATCAAGATGCTTATATCACAAGTGAAGTTTCTATTTTCAATTTATATGAATGCAGATTTTTATATGCACATAATAACCTACACAGATAAGGATCAATGTATATATAAAAACACTAAGAGCAATATTTGAAGCCAAGATAGGGTGTACCTTGCTGTCTAGGGAATGCTTTCTTTTGAAGTAGGTTCCAGCTATCTTCATCGCTTAAAAGCTTTGGTTCATGAAGGAAACCATTGGGATCCACATGTGACGCGACTTCTGCATTGCGGGTTGTGAGCAATATTTTGCTACTTGTATTTATTCCAGTCGGAAAGGCGGCTTTTATGCTATCCCAGGTTTGCATGAACCAAATATCATCAAGAACCACCAAACACTTTTTATTTCGTTGTAAATCATAGAGCTGCTTAACCAATTCTCCAACTGTCATGTTTGCAATCTGCTCCTTCTCCCGTGGTAGAAGGTCATTGAGGATCCCCTGCAAAATGTTCTTCTGTTGCCATTGTTGGGATACACAAACCCAAGCAAAGTTTTCAAAATTGCAACGAATATCACGGTGATGATAAGCCTTCCTAGCAATTGTGGTCTTTCCAAGACCTCCCATTCCACAAATTGCAACAGCTCGATAATGTTTTCTCCCATCCACCAAATTATCCACCAATATCCTAAGATCTTTATCAAATCCCACAAAATCCTCCTCAACAAGATGGGAGTAAGAGTACCTTAGGTAGCGTTGTCTCTCCTGCCTAGAGCTTGATCCATCTCCTTCAGGAACACCCGACCTTATGCTATAGTTCTGCAAACTAGTAATACATTTGCTGATTTTTGATTTAATAGCCTCAATCTCTGATCCAACCTCATGGAGAGCTATACCTGTTAGGAAAATTGAGTTTGATTTTTAACCTGTAAAGGCTCTAAATTTTTCATAAATTTTATCAAAAGATGAACCACCATGAGAGAACTGATAAATTTTTCCAAACAAATTAAATCCACACTACAAATCAATAAAGATACTCCCTCTGTCCATAAATTACTGTCTTGTTTGATTTGTTTTTGTCAAACTGAATGTCTTTCAAGTAAATTTGACATGTATTTTTTTTTTTTTTCAAAATCATAAAAAAAAAAAACATAATCGTGTAGTACTTCAAAGTAACACAAATTATGTGTTTTATTATTTTGAAAATTATAAAAAAATATACGCCAAATTTGCACTTGAAAAACATCTAGTTTGACCAAAAAATCAAACAAGACAATAATTTTGGACAAAGGGAGTACATTATAGATCAATCAAGGTACATTTAGGAAAGGGGTCAATGCATCAAGAGACAGCATTACTGTCACATCTACCTCTCTAGTATCAGAACTTCTACTTGCATACTATAATAGTTGCCATAGGATTACTAGATTAACAATGTATTTTTTTCCTCTTTTTAAAATGATCAATAGTGGTTCCCCACTTATCTTGTGGTGACTCAGACCCACAACTTATTTGGTGTAGGTGAAACGTCTTTACCACAACTTGAAAAAGTATTTTACCAGACCAAAGCATAAACTACCTACAAATATCTGTTGTTAAATCCAACAATACCTTCTTTCAGGATACAGCAAAACCTGAATAGAATGTTCCCGATTCCTCTTGATCTTCTTCCCTTGGTTGCGACTTTGAATGTGAAAGTTTCCAGGACATCCTCAGCATCGTAAGCAATTTCCCTGATTTCCACAATCAAATTGTGAATCACCTCACTTTCATCTTGCCTTCCATCAGCGTCTTTTAAGAAACACTGCATTCGTCGTAGTTCTGCACAAAGTTCTTCAACTTGGCCACGTACTCCATATAAGAATTTCGCTTCACTAAGAAGCAACTCACCAGCTCTTTGCCCAACAAAAGATACAACAGATTCCGCCATTTTTTCCCAATGAATCAAAGAGTACCACTTCAAGTAATGAAGTGCAAACAACTCTGTGTTTTGTCGATCTGAACATTTGTAGTTATACAAAATCGAATGATGATACAGCATCTTACTTTTCTTTTTCAGTATTCGTTGTAGTGCACCATAAAGCAATAACAATAAGAATGGAAAAGTTACCAGAGATGCCTTCTTTTTCCCTTTTCCTTTGTCCACATTTTCTGCCATACATTTTGTTCTTCCCTATTTTTCATCTTTAGCACAATTCTGTCTGTTTCCCACTCTAATTGTCTCTGTTGGCATGATAGAGTTAACTGATTTGAAGAATCAGGTCTTGTAGGAATTTATTCTCTCTGTTTCTTCCAATAAGTGTGAGGAATAGAAGATCTTGACCATCCGCACAACTCTTAGCATTTAGTCTAGCCAAAACTTCATTTTTAATTTCTAAAACCCCTCACAGGCTGCTTAGTGAAGCAAAATTCTTATATGGATTATGTGGCCAAGTTGAAGAGCTTTGTCCAGAACTGAGACAAATACAGTTTTTCTTAAAAGATGCTGATGGAAGGCAAGATGAAGTGATTAAGAGTAAAATATCTATATTACAAAATCTCTTAAGCAGTAATTTCAAGACATAATAGCCCACAAAACTGTTAACAAACGTTTCGTTTGATTCAATAGCCGACAAAAGAATTACCTCAAGTTTTACTCACTAAATTTGAAAGTTCATAATTTACTAACGAGTAAAGCACTAAAGATGGAATGCACTCTTAAGATAAGTGGAAAAACTAACAGCTTCAGCAAACACTTTCTTAGTTAATGCAAACCTCTTATATTTCAAAGTAGCTAACGGAACATAGTACTTATGTGCAGTTTTTTTACCAGATTTAAGGGCGGCACTTGTGTTGATGAACCGAATCCACAAGCTTAAAATTATATACTCTGGCATTTCATGTCATCCAGTCCCAAGGACTTTTAACTTAGTTGCTCTTCCTCTTCAATTCCTACTCTTTGTCGATAAGTTAGGCAGTTGTCAAATTCTTGATTGAATCCCCCCATTACTGTCCAAGAAATAAAGGACCATCTCAAACAACTCCGATGAGGATTTTTAATGCAACTTTCTTCAATTCTAATGCTCTCGTAGGACTTTCCTTTCCAATGCTTTATCCAGGTTCCTAAATGACTAATCACTTTGCTTATACTGTTATACTTCCTCCACTGTCCTCTCCTAGAATTTTCCATTCAAATGCTTTATTCCAGGTTCCAAAATGACTAATCTCTTGCTTTATTCTCACTTTATTGTTGTTCCTTGCTTATGCAGGTATACTCCCTCCATAGACCATCTGAGGGACAATTTCAATAATTGCAGAAGTGTATCTTAATATAACTGAATTGTTTTACAATCTCGTTTGATTGTTACAATCTTCTTTTACAATTCCAATTCTCCGCGCTATCAAGAAACAAGGTAGGAGTTCTCTCTAATTCTCACACACTCTATTGTTGAGAGGAGGCTGAGAATGAATAACCATGATCGAAGGGTCGTGTGTCGTCAACTTGAAGCTATCATATATCCTCTTTGAGACCATTCATGAAAGGACACAAACTTACAAATAAGTATGTTGTCCATAACATCCCATAGGTCGAAGCCGACCTATTTCTAGCATTTTACAGCACAAAATATAAAAGCATGATATACATTGTTGGTGCTCTCTCTAAAAGCTTAAGCTTTTAGATGAGTTGGTTACTTAACGTAACACCATCCAATGGCTTGCGGTTTTGAGCAAACCATAAATCTCTACATAACCCCTAAAAGTATATTGATTATTACAGAAAAGATATTGATCAACTGCCACTTTTAATCTCCATTGTTGTTGGACCAATTGAGAAACTAAAGAACAATAGTCCCCAAAGATTGCAGTAAATAAGTTCCTAAAAGCAAGTATGGCCCAGCTAATGTTCCTGTGCTAAATCACCGAGACCACACCCGCCAAAAGCTCCATCCCTGGCTGATACACATGTGCCCCAAGGTGAGGTGCTGGTGCGAATTGCCACGGAATAAAGATAGACTGGCCTGAATTCTTTACGACATTTAATCAAACAGTTGGAAAGCAGATTCCAAATCAACCCGGTATTCCACTGCAATTTCATCACTGTAGAGCTGGCAAGAAAGAGCACATCTGGCTTGAGATCACAATCACTCCACATATCCGTCCCCATTACCTTTTCTTGCGAAATGGGACTTTTATTTTCTTAAAATGAGACAAGGGCACGGCTATCCCCACACCCACGTTTGCTTACCACATCCTATTTCCTTCATTGAATATTGTATCTTGTGTTTTATATGTATTGCAGTATTATACCTTGTGTCATACTTTGTAATTTGGTTAACACCTCATATCCACATTTATCCTTCATATTTGTATTAAATATGTTTTTTCTTTCAAAAATGATATAAATCACAGGTGATATTTAATTTCTTTCACATTCAGATATCATGTAACGCTCTTATGACAATTATTTATTATCGACAAAACCAAAAACGGGACAATTATTTAAGAACAGAGGGAGTAGTCTTTTGAATTAAGCTTTCAAAAAATACCCTCACTTCCATTTCATATCATACATTATTACATTATACTTCCTTCCTTCCAGGAAAGAATCTATTATTCTAATTTGGTATATTTCACTTTAAAAATTACTTTAAAAAAATAAGCAATAATTTTTTTTTGAATATACCCTTATTTTCAATTTACATAACTAACACAACAACAATGTAAAAACTTGTGTAGGGCCGAATTTGGTAAGACGGAGCTCTATTTAAGAATTCACAGATTATAATAAATAAAAACATATTACTAATAAGGACAAACTACACAATTGGTCCCTGTACTTTTGGGGTTCTTGACTATTCATCCCTACACCTCGCAAATGGTCCATAAACTGAAAACTTTTACACCATTGGTCCTTCCGTCAACTTTTGGTCGTTAAGTACGATCACGTGACACGCACGTGTATTTTTTGAAGGGTAAAATAGTCATTATCTCTTAAAATATAGGGACCAATATTAAAATATATAAAAACAAAATAATGCACCATTAATAATGGTGCCATTTCTTCTTCCTCCAATTTCTCTCTCCCGTACCCTTTCAGAATCCCGGTGATACTACCACTGGCGATGGAGATGACGATCAAAGCCTTCCCACCTCGACCCACGAACTCGATCCGGTAATTCACCCGGACCTCCCACTAGAATCATTCTGGGTCTCCGCATCCGATGAACTTGACTTGCTCTATCAAGTTCGCAATTAGGGTTTACTTAGTGTTGGCTTTGTTTCGACAATGGATCGAGATGACGATAAGTGGTGAAGCCCAGCGGTTGGGGGTCGCAAGATAAGAGAGGAGGGATGTCGGAATTTAGGACAGTGGCTGGTGAAGGAAGAGCCTCGAACTAGAGATGACGTCGGAGAAAAAACAGGAAGATGGATGGAGGGAGATTGCTGGAGGCCGCCGACGGAGATTCGTCGGAAAAGAGAGAGTGTGGGATGGATTGGCCGGCACAGATCTAAGGAGTCATGACTGGAGTTGGTGACAGGGAAGGGAGGTCGGAGCGAACTGGAGAGAGAGACTTAGAGCGGAAGGAACTCGGTCGGTCATGGAATTGGCGTTGAGTGAGCGTGGATGAAGTTGGGAGATAAATAACGGGGATGTTTCCTGACATGGTGGGAGAGGAGATGGAGAGGCTGGGGGTATTTCATAGGGGGCTTTTGAAGCTGGGGCCAGCTATGAAGTTGAAATAGGGGCGGCGGCAGTTGAAGATGGCAGACGATGAAGATGGCGGCTGGCTGGATGAGGATTGCTGTGATTTGGATCCACATGGCTGTGACTTTTGATTCTCACGGCTGGAAACGGAGAAAGGAGGCCGCCAGATCTGAGATTGGGGTTATTGTCGACGTCTGGCGAAAGAGATGTAAGTTGCCAGGCTGGAACTGATTCGCCGGAATCGGGGAGAACAGAGGCGGAAGGAGCCGGTGGCGGTTGTATATGGAGATGGGTGAACAGCGCGCCTTTGAATCCGCTCAACTTACCGTAAAATGGGCGGTAGCTTAGTCGAAAAGACTAAGCGAGCGCCTAATAATTTTTCAAACATCCCCCTACAGTAGATTAATACTTGATTTAAGTCATAATTCGGTTGAACGTGTAAAATGACTATATTACCCTTTCCAAAATACACGTGCGCCCCACGTATACTGACTTAACGATTCCAAAATAACGGAACTAGATGGAATGACTAACTTCATTGAAATTGATTGGTACGAGGACTATTGGCAAACGAATTTTTGTACAGGGACGAAAACCAATAAAAACTCAAAAGTACAGGGACCAATTGTGTAGTTTGTCCTACTAATAATCACAAAAATCGCCTAGACGAGTTGGTGAATGGTGGAAGCTCTAAACCTTTGGGAAAGTCTTGAGCTTGAATTCCTCCGGCCTCGAAATGTGTTATTATTTTGATGGCCGGCTAAGATATTTCTTTTGCTCCGGTGCCCCTGTTTTCCAACAATTGCTACCGAAAATTTCTTCCTCCCTAACCTTTGTAATTTAATCCTCTGCCAGCTCCGTTAGCCCTCTGTTAACTTCATTTGTCTTAGGACGCTTGACAGATCCTAACAAATTTTGACGAAGCGCTAAGTGACACATTTAAAAAGCAAAAGTGACATATTTTAAGTTTAAAAGTGACATCATTTAAGTTCAAAAGTGACACCTTTTAAGTTTAAAAGTGAGAATATCAAGGGAAAAAATTATTATTTTCATTAAAATGCAAAGTGACATTTATAGGACCAAAAGTGACAATTTTAAAGATAAAAAAGTGATATACTTAATACTAAAAAGTGACACTTCTAAGGTCAATAACGACGATTTTTATTTAAAAGACAAAATGACACTTCTAGGGTAAAAAGTAACACATTTAATGCTAAAAAGTGACTTTTCATGCTATAAAGTGACACTTTGTGGTCATATCATATTTTAGTAGTCTCAGAGAACCAGCACCCGGGCTTTGTACTCAACTCACTCATTCAAGATCATCTTCAAGGAAGGAGGTTGTGGGACGTTTGTGCCAATATTTTTCAACTTAATCAACTCTGTGAGAGCATAATCAATAGTCTGAACACATCCTCGTATGGATCCTTTGCAAGCAGCACAAACTCCAGTGGATGAAATAATGAGACATGCTTAAGTAAAATTGGTTGTCGATGACTGAGTTTGTTTTATATTGTGATCCTTTTTGTTTCCCTTTATAAATATTGATACCAACATTTACATGTCATTTTTATTTCAACAGATATGTTGATCCTAATGATCCAATAAGAATCTTTCTGCAGCAGCCTGATTCAGGGTCTCAGTTGAGGCGCAGCACCTACTGGTCCCATCTAGTTGAACACTAAATATGATCTTTGGGTTGGTACTATATATTCAAACAACCAAATGTGGTTGGTGGTTTGAACTAAATTGATGTAACACGGTATGGTTCAGCTTGGTTTAGGCATTGCATTGGATCAGTTCGATGTGGATCATTCTCAAGGTGATAGAAGTGGTTCTGTCTACAGCTAGTAACAAACCAAACCAAACCAAATTATTTTCTGTTCTTATAGACTGAGTACTTGAGTACAGAGATGGCAATGAAGCGATCAAAGGGAACATATGATTTGAATTTTTCAATATTTGTCTCATCGATTATCGATTAAGAAAGTACGTAAATCTATTGAATTCAAAGTCAGGTGGGAGAGTGAATTATTAGGATTTACGTGTTAGCTAGTGGTAAAGGGTTGGTGGGTTGGATACAACGGTGGCCCTTAAGTGGCCGATGAAGGAGGAAAACTAATTGCAACCTCATTCTAAAACACCACGGCAATATCCCCCAAAAGAATTAAATGATTTGTCAGATTTTGTAGTTGAAGCTCAGTAAATGCTTTCAAAGTTGTGTTCATCAAAACCGTTGTATTTGATCTTCATCTCAACGGGAAAACTTTAGTGAGCCAATGTCCTTTGGTTGATTATACTCAAATATTATTGTAATTATAATAAACTTGTATGTTAGTTATATATTATATATTCCTAAATAATTAAACTTTTCAAACATATGGACTCGTCGAGTGAAACGGAGGGAATATATATCAATATAACATGAAATGAAAAATGCATTATTTTATCTAAAAATCCCAATGGCCCACCTCTTTAGTCTTTCTCGGTTCTGTTTTCTTCTTTTACAATAAAAGTCATTTTAAATATACATTGTAAAACAATTATGACCATAAATAAATTGTTGTCTGCATGTCATTCTCTTCTCTTCTTCCCTTTCCATTTTTGATTTTTTATTCTGCTCTGTCTCCGCCATTTTCCTCCGGTGATTTTACTGCATAGTAGCACTAACAAGGCTGGTGATTCTCCGCCTCCACCACGTCAATTCTCTATTGTAGTGGCCGAATTTTTTTTGTTCGTTTCATATTTTATCGAAATTCTTCCATTTCTTCCTGATTCTTGTTACTTTAAGTTTTGTAAATGTGAGTATTTTGTTGATTATCTTTTATACTTCTTTTTTAATTTTGAAAAAATAGAATTTTTTTTTTTGCTACAAACGGGAAGGGCTCCGTCCAACATAACCAGCTTTGGGCCCTAATAATACAACCATCTCCATTGGTATAATTAGCAAGTGGATAATGGTCTTATTCATATAACATGAATTATTAGTTCATATCTCCCTATTGGATACCAAAGATCCAAAAATTTGGATTACTGATGAGATCCAATCTTAATCCTACCTACCAAATGACTCTTAACAGTGTAAACAATCCTTATTTGTCTAGGCAATTACAATTCAAAACCCGTTAACCCACCCAATCTGATCTAGAAATTATATGACCTAATCCAACCCGTTAATATTTTTAGGTTGAAACAGATCTATTTTAACCCAAAAATATTAACGGGTTGGGCTAAAGCGGGTAGAACTCGTTACCCGTTTCCCCCCCCTAAATAGTTTTTACTCTGAATTTATGTTTATTTTGAGAAAATCCGGGTAAAGACGGGTCAATCCGTTCCGACCCGTTTGATATTTGGGTAAGTTCTAACCCGTTTCGACCCGTAACCCGTTTAAACTCATCTCGTACTCAACCAACCCACCAAATTGACATGCCTAATCCTAATACGAGAAGTCATATTCCTGCGGAGTCTCTTCGAACTCTTTTAGGGTCTCTCCAGCCTGATCAGATTTCGAAGTTGAAGTTTTTGGTGTGGTATACCAAGATTGAATTGTGACGAGAAATATGTCGAGTTAGTATGCTACTGCGCTGCAAGAAGTGTAACAGCCCGACCCGAACTCCAATGCGAAATCCCAAGGTCGTGCCGTCAAGACAAGCTAAAAGATGGACAAGCACCTGCTAAGCATAATGGTGCGAGTCAACAGATGAGCCAACAAGCTCAAAACAGGAAGGTTAAGCCATAACGGCAATACGGAACAACCAAAAGATAAAATCTGCGGAAGCAAATCATAAGTGGAACCCAAGCCTTTAATCATAAACAAAGGAACACAAGGCTGAGAGATAACTATCTCTCGATAAATCTATGACTCGCGTGACGCAACATTGCGCACGGGCAACAAACCATCGGCAAACCTAAGGCCGGCGAATCAACAAAATACCAACCTGATAAACAACCACTCAACGGCTATAACATGCCTGAGGGACAAATCAACTAGAAGAATAAGAGATTAAACACTAAAAACTAAACCAATGTCTCTCGACTAAAGTTGTCGGAGATAGAAATAACACAATACTAGAACATGCGAGCTAAAACCTTGCTCGGAAAGACAACATAATAAACTTCTAATTAAATACAATTGCTCGACCAACAAGTCGGCTCCCAAAATAAAACGATAATAAAATACTATCATAACTACCCAAGTAAAGTTTACATAACTTTACGTCCGTGTCTCATAAGATAATAAATACAATAATAATAATAACTCCAAGCTATCACCCGGAAGACCACCTGTTATCAAACACGCACCCGTAGCTGCAACGCGCACTAACGAGCTCACTGCACAAACTAAGGAAAACAAACACACAAAATGAGTCATAATGACCCAGTAAGTTACTAAATGCAAATGTATGGCATATCATGGTATGACATGGCATAATGCACAAGCATATATAAAAATCATGGTATCATACTAGTATACCAACAATAAACATGTACTTAGTTATCAAAGCACATAAACTCACATAAGCCCTATAGCATATTATCTTTCACATAAATGCTCATACGTAAACACGTATAACTGAACGGGCCTAGCCCTCAATATTCAAACCACGGGTCCAACCCTCAAATGATCATAATCTGGGTTTCAATCCTCAAATCATCACAACTCATCAGTTTTCTTAATGAGTACCTCGTTACATTCATCCAACCCTGGGATGAGAAATGGGAGCTCAATATCAGGCTAGGTGGTGCAAATACGAGACCACATCCCACTATTGGCCATATAGTGAGGAGAAAGGGTACCAATGCGGCGATTCATAGCGAATGTTTCCAAAGGCTATGAATTGTCCCATTGCCGACAAAACGACCAAGACGCCAGCTGGACTCAAATCAAGATGCTCAAGTAGATATTTACTTGGATAAACCAATAAGGACCAAGTCCATCACAAAAGGACTCATCAAATCAAGTAGGTCATAATGCTCTACAAAACCCAATAAACAATGCACATAAATGTACACACTTAACATGTTCAACTAATTTGTAAGTTTAGTTCAAGAACCACATATTGAGGTATTCATAATCCTCAAGTCATCACCAATTCAAGAATAGCTTATAGCTCAATAAATCACAACGTGAGGTCTACTATAGTCCTCTACTCGAGATTAAATCAAAGACTATTATTTCAGTCTAAGAACAATCATAAATCGAGACTTAGCATTTTAGCTTCACTTAAAGGTACACCGGAATCAACCATAGTCTCAACCGTCATATATACTCGACTTCTCAAAACCAATCTCAAGGGTACCAAAACTAACCCGTAGTCAAAACCCCGTAAGTTCTTTCATGTGCACGCGACCAAATTCCCTAAAGGTGAACTCATTCAAATAATCATTTCTTAAAGGCATACGAGATCATAGGTTGGTCTCTAATGCTCCGTGCTCTAACGAGCACGCTCTAAACATACTCCCAATAGATCTCTATAGCTTGAGTGTCTCAATTGGACACCGAATGAGATACTCGGGTACGCACAAACATAACTAAGCAAGACCCGAACATCGTAGGGTTTCAACCCAAAGCTCATTATTATATTATTAACCTTACAACGACTCCGATGAGTCTTAATTCTACATTTCATTCTTTATGGGTTTCATAGATCCACAATTTAACACTCTATTCAAACATACAATAAAATCCCAAAATTCATTCGGGCTTGATTCCCAAGCCTAACAACCCAAGAACTCATTATAATCATAGTCAAACGAAACCCAAATGTCGTAGGATTTCAACCCGAGTTCATTAACACACTATTGAACTTATTTCGACTCCGTTGAGTCTAAATACTAAGTTTCATTATTTACACCCTTCATCAATCTCAACATTAACACCCACTTCAATTAACAATAATTTCTCCAATAATTCGAGGTTGATTTCAAGCCCTAAAATTCATAACAAAACCCAACATAAATCATAACCCATTTCATAAATCACTTAATTTCAATTAAATGATCATACTCATAATGTTTAGTGAGTTCACATATCCAAAGCCCCAAACTTAGGCATACTTTCATAATAAACCCAAATGAAATGTAAACATGATTTCTAGCATGCTCACAAACCTAGAAACACAAGATGAAGAGTAACAATAAACTTCAACAATCATAGAAGTCATCCTACATATGCTTTTAACAAGTTCACATGCTCAAATTACAAGTTAAAATCACACAAAGCAAGTATGTGTACTCATTGACCTCAAATAGCATAGAGTTTGTTTTCCTTAGGATCAATGAGTACAAAATCAAAGAGAGAAGAAGTAACTTACCTTCAATCCCCAATCAAGAAAGAAAAACGAGAAAGTAATCGGTTGGAAGTAATCTACTCGTCGAGCTCTTCGATTCTATAGCTAGGGCTTGAGCAACGAAGAAGAGGAACCATGGAAGGTCAAGAAGGACCCTCAAGAACTCATGGAGGAACTAGGAGAGAAGCCATTCCCGTTTTTGGAGAGGAGGGGTGAGAAATGAGAGTCAAACTCTCAGATTGTGGCTCATATTGGGTTAAAAACTGAGTGGGACAAGTGTCACCACATTGTGGTCACTTAAAATCTGATTTTTGGGCTTGTTTAATCCACTCAATCACTCACTAATCCACTCTTAAAACTTGTTAGAGATGTTAGGACATAATTAAGGAGGGTTAGGGAGGTTTAGGTAGGGTTTAGAAAAGGTTTTGAATAGGTGTTTAGGATCAAAATTCGTAAAACAGCAAAACAGAGAAAAATTCCGTAGGTGCTACCAGATCTTGAGGCGGGCGCCTCACATATGGCCAGGCGGGCGCCTGGACTTCTGTGAGCTAATGTTCATTTTGCAATGCTCTCAGCATTGTCCCGTGAGCTGGTGATCAGAATTTGGTGCGAGCGCATGGTCCAGCCCTTGAACTTGGTCTAAACATGTCCTAAATGGTCCCAAACTCATGGGAAACCATTCTAAGGTCTAACCCAACTCAAAACAAGTCGTAAACACACCCGAACAACTCCCGAAACAACTCGAGCGAAAGGGAAGAGGTGCAACAACGCAACCTGGAGCAGCGAATGAACTAGCAATTGAACGAGCAATGAAAGGAGACTTTTAAGGCAAGTCTAAGGGCTAATTAAGAAGCTTAATTACTTCTAGGAAGTTGAACAACAACTAGGGAAATAAGAGTCCCAAAGGAGAGACGATTACGCGACTCGATTCCCGAACTACGCGATAGAGACGAGCACTATCTCCAAAGCTTCCAAATCATCGTTAGACTTAAGGAACACCTCCAACTTGAAGTCTAATACATCTAAACATGTTAATAAACCATCTTATAAGGGTCTAGGACCAAAGCGAGGTCACGAACACAAAACGCAAGCAAACTCTCAATCGCGTCGCATTCCGACTATCGTCGAGTCACGACTTGTGACTTTAGCAAGTCAACAACTATATGACATCTCTTAATAATGTTTTGGTCTTAATGTGGTCTCTCATACATATCTAGACTCTCTCGCAAACCAAACATACGGTTGACAAAGGAAGAAGTGCAAGTAAAGCACGCAAACCGAGCTAACGAAGGAGCGGGGTGTTACAAGAAGGATATCAAATGGAATGAATTTATAATCTCATCTACAGAGAATCAGAGATGGAAGACTATCGGTTATAACTGGAGCTTTCACTATTTACTGATATATGATATGATCAAGAAACCACATTTTCTGCTGTCGGACAAAATGAATTCCACCGGTAAAGTAAGAGACGAGAAATCTTTGTTCAATGGTTATTTGATCCGTGTAAAGTATTAGGTGGTTTTAGGCCTGTCAATTTTAACCCATTACCCATAAACCCACCCAACCCAACCCATTTATTACCCAACCCAACCCAACCCATTAATAAAATAAATTTAAATGGGTTACCCAGCTTAACCCATTTAATTTCATGGGTTTAGTTGGGTTGAACCCACTAACTTGAATAAACCCGTCAATTGAAACCTAGGTCTCGCTCGATCGCTCTCATTCTCTTCGCTCGATACTTTCTCTCTCTCTCTCCATCAACGACCACAGGCGGTTGGTAATTTCCTTCCCCACTCCGGCCTCCTTCTCCTTCGTGCCATCCATCCTGTTGTCTTCCTCCCCGGCCACATCAACGAACAATACCTTATTGAAGGCCTCTCGTCTGGATTCATGTTCGTGCTCGGCGGCCTAGGGATCATTCTTATAGACCTTGCACTTGATCGGAACAGGGCCAAGAGCATCAAGATCTCATTCGCCTCTGCTGGTATTTCATTTGTTGTCATTGCCTATGTGATGAGTATACTTTTCATTCGCATTAAGATCCCTTTTTTGTATGTGTCATGTACGTGCTCAAAACTCCGAGCCAGAATTTTTTTTTCATGTATGAGCACCCTTCTGTTTATCTAATCTATTAATCTTTATGCATTTAGAGTTGAAATCAGAAATATGTTTCACTCTAAATGTTGTGTTCTTGAATGAGAGTCTACCATGTTCTAGAATGCCCTTCCAAGCTTCAATTTGACAGGGAAGTAGCACTCTCAGGTGACTTAGAAGTCGTTGCTTAAATCCCTGAAGTTGATGAGAGGCAGATAGCTTAATGCCTTTCTGTTTATTTTTCTTCGTATTTACTTTGAAGAATGAAATTTATGAAATGATTTCTCTTTGATTTGGGAAGATTGTAACATGAATGAATGATAATTTGCTATCTCTGACTTCGTTTGTAGATATTCCAAAAGCTAGCTGTATGATGGAAATCTTTTTTTAAAAGAGTACTATTTTTCCACTTTCAAGGACACTGAGATTGAGTTTAGTTTAGTTATCAAAAAAGAAAGATATTAGGTGCAGCATGTGTAGACACCCCAATTTCGTACCCCTGGTATGTAACTGACATAAAATATCAAGAACTGTTAAAACTTAACGAATGTCAAGTTGCGAGAAGTCAAAAATGCGAAAGGAAAAGGATCGCGCTGAACCGGGGGAAAGTGTCAAATTTTGAAACTTCAAAAAGCTGTTGGTGCCGCCAGAGAAGGGCTTGGTGCCGCACCAAGCATAGCTTGGCCGTACCAAGCATAGCTTGGCCGCACCAAGCATTCCTTCATGTTCTCTCTTGCGATCAAATTGGTACAAGTCTTGGCCGAAGTACAGCGCCAATGCACGGAGAACAAACGCAGAAATTCCCACCGCATCCTCAGCTTCAACTATAAATAGGAGGCCCCGGCTCTCATTCTCGACACATATTTTCATCCGCGATTTTTAATCGCAATGGCTTCGCTCGTGCTTTCTCCGATAAAAATAGTACGAGAGGTGCGAGATAGGTGAGTGGAAGTCTCTAAAATCTCCAAACCCCGTCCAAACTCGCCAAATCAAAAGCCCATAGGTTATAAGTGATCCCTAGCCTAGTTGTTAGGTATCCACCTCAAATCCCTCAAAATCCCAAAGTAAGCCGTTACTGCGCCCGAGTAACGAGTAAAAGTCAATAATTAAGTCTAGGTTCCGCCCAACCAAAAGGCCAAAACCTACCAAATAAAGTCTGTCACTCCCGAGTTGATAAGCCCACACTTCAAAAAAATCAACACAACAACAACAACAACAAAAGACTCCCTCTCCGAGGAGGACGGAGGCGAAGCACACCACCGCTCTAAAAGGTAATATCTTTAAGAGCGTATTTTTATTTCATTTGTATTTTTTCCTTTTATTTATTTTCAAAAATTTGTATTTTAAATCCGCATAATGTAGCCAATATAAGCCGTTGTCTTTGCCGGATTAGATTAGAAAATATTATGTAAAGAGCCGTTATAATGGCCAAATATTCTTAAATGTGTTTGTAATTATTGGAAGGAGATGGGCTGCGAGTCCGTAAATAATGTAGCCACGAATGTATCTGTTTAATTTTCCCTTGTCAAAATAAGACCTTATTTATTTGCTAGATTAATATAACAATGAGCATACTTCACCAAAAACGCTTTGAGATCGAAGGCTGAGTTGGGTGCCTAGCACCTTCCCAACTCGTAACTTAGCCCCGAACCCGCTTTCTAAAATCTACGGTTTTCTTTTCGGTTTTCTTTATTTTTGCCTTAAAATAAAGGTGGCGACTCTAAAACTTTCGGATCCGGTGGGGCCTCGCAACATTCCCTCTTTGCACTTTCTGTTCTCCCTAAAAAAGGGAGATACGGGAATGGAGGGTGATGTATTCCCATATCCCTGGTATCCCTAAACAAGGGATAACTTGATGCGGAAACCCATAGCTCCCATAGCGATCCGATTGGGCCATAAGGCTATTTTAATAAATCCATAAGTGGGGCGTCGCAATATCTTTTCTTGCACTTCTCTATTTTCCCGAAAGATAAAAGGGGAGAATGAGAATGGAAAGGTAATGCATTCCCATATCATGTTATCCCGAAATAAGGGATAACGACATGAGAAACCTTTAGTTCCCATTTTGGATACAAAATCCACTCGAGAACAACAGAGGCACATTCCAACGTGCTAATATAGCAGACACTCCTCTCGCACTTTGGATTTCGTCTTCCCTAAACAAGGGAGGGTGGAGCGAGGAAGCGGTGGTGTCCGCATCCGCCGTCTGGCGCACCCTAACCAAGGGGCGCGGGGCACGTCACGAGGAACCTCACATTGGCGACTCTGTTTGGGGAGTTGTTTTATTTTAAATAAAATGGAGGGCTAGACTCATAAAATAAAACTTTTTTGTTTTTATTTGTTTAAGGCTGGTCAAGATGCTCGTTATATTAATTTACGCATTTCAATAAAGTGTTCCCATTACGGCCGTGGCTATATTTGTGGATATGATCCTCCATCGGCAGCCTCGTTCCGATATCCATTATAGACATGTTCGAGTATATAAAAAAATCAAATCAAAAAAATATATATAAAAAAAATTCGAAAAATCAAAAAAAAAAATAAATATATATCTATTATATATTACAATAAATTCGGCGACACAACAAAATTTGGGGCTTTACTTCCTCTATTTTTCATTTATTTCTTTCAGTCCATTTTTCTTTTTCACTTTATTTTGTATAATTTGTACATCTCTGCATTCATTATGTCATTTTATTTTGGGGACATATGACCAAAATTTGTAATTAATAGGGATAGATAGTTTCCCCATTTTTTTTCATATTTCTTAAAATGTGGTGTGCTTGCTTGCTTGCGCTCAAACTAAAAAGCAGAAAATCCACACAAACATCAAGACATGCCATAAGCGTTTATTTTTACGTTCATATATACGTAAAATAAATAAAGGATTTTCTTGCTTTCTAGATATACACACACGTGCACGCATGTAAATATATTCGATGTTACTCTACACCATGGCCGGCCTACCCCCGCATAAGTCAACGTTAGAATGCATATAGTTTTTCAGACACTTCACAGACCGACCGGTTTTTGCATCTTTGAATTATGGGTCAACCCTGTCAAAAAAAAATCAAATCAAAAAATATATATATATATATATGTCAAAAAAAAAAATGCGCAAGTTAAAAAAAAAAACATAGTAAGTGCGCACAAAAAAAAAAAGGACAATAAACAATAAGCGACTTATAATTCTCGGATGCTCGACCTAGACCATTTCGGATGGTGGATCTCGGAAAGAGTATAGGCCACCGCTGGGACCGATCCGATCTGGGAGTCAAAGGCGAGGTGGAATACGTTGGTCCTATACTCTTGAGAAAGAATCCACTTGTTCCAGAGGAAAAGTCCACGAGGCTGTCAAAATAAAGCTGTGCTTATCAGGTCAATTGTAGGGAACATGAAAATAATAATAATAAAATACTAATAAAAAGGCACTGCATCTCCAAGCCCATATAGCCTCCATCCAAATTTTCTCGATACCTACCAAACCCCATTTTCCTCGAGACTGGCCCAATTTGGAAAGGCGAGATATAATCTTGGCCGGTTGATTCGGGAAAGACAGTCTGTCGAATCGAGAGGGTATCGATTTCAGATCGAGAAAGCGGCGTTGCGGTCTGATTCGATAGTATGGCGTAGTGAGCAATCGCTATGGAGTGCAGATCGGAGGGCTCCGGGGATATGCTCCGGAGCTCGGCAATGCGGCGTGGCTAGATCGAATTTGGGTGCACAAAGCACCGAATAATGAGTCGATGGCTAGTGCAGTACGAGTCTAAAATCCGGTGGTGAGGTGAATTCTTCTCCTACTATTCCCCAAGAAGCATCCACATCTCAGGTGCCTCCAAACCCAATCCCTCAAACACCAACCCACCAAATACTACCACTATCCCAAATCCCAATCCTCCACCAAGTCCCTATTACCCAAATATTTATCCTTACCCACCTTATCCACCATATATTCTCCCGAACACCCAGAACCCAAATGACCTTCCTTTCCCTATGACTAACCCACTCCTAAATAGCCCACACATGGACCCCAAAAGCTTTAATCCACCAGGCCAAGTTACCACATATTTACTCTCCTAATGATCCGGTCGCCCTCTCAAAAGCTATCGATAACCCACCAATCCAGAATCCATATACTACCCAAAGCCAACCAAACCAAAATCCCTATATTATCCAAAACCCAATAACCCAAGACCTTTATCCAACCCAATACCCATATCCAACCTAGAATCCTTATAATGTCCAAATTCCATTAACCCGTAATCCATATATTACCCAAAATCCACCGGCAAAATCCCTACCTTCAACCGTAAAATAACCCAACCTTCCCAACTAAAGATATACCAAAAACCAACTCCCCAACCACCAAAATGGAGGCCGACATGGAAAATATGAAAGCCATAATGCTTAAACTCCTTAATAAAGGGGAATTTTCTACTCGGGCCCTAACATTGCAACCCTCAGCAATACTTCCCTCAAAGTTCAAAATGCCCGACATAGAAAAGTTTGACGGGACTGGATGCCCCATATCCCATTTGAGATCTTATTCCACCCGCATGCAAATCACGGGGAGCTAGCTTTGAAGCTATGGCTTCCAATTTTCACCTCACCCCGGTAGGAGCCGCCAAGCAATGGTTAATGTCGATAAAGCGATACCATGAATACATTGGGACCAGATAGCGAAGCATTCCTCGAAAGATACAAAGATAATACCTAATTCCGAAAATAGAGGGACCTTGAATCGCACCCAATGGGAAAAAGAAACTGCGCCGAGTTTGCAAATGATGGAAAAAAGAAAAGCGCAAGCTGGACCTTTGGCGAACCGATCCTACGAGTCATGCCGGATGTTCATCAAAACCTCCAACCCATTTGCACGGAACATATGCGTGTACCTCCCCTATACCAATTTCAAAGAAATAGTGGAGATAGGAGCCCGTATTGATGATGATATACGCGTGACCGGCCAACTAAAAATCAATACGTCTTCTAGTTCTTCCGTTACTCCAAAGGAAAGACAACCGCCCAAATAGTAATATGGTAGGAATGCCTCAACCCCATTTTCTACCCAAAATTATAGCTGCTCCATGGTATTATGGGTCGATTTCAATACACGGAGCAAATAATGGCCCTGCCAAACTTTAAAATCAATGGGAAAACCGGTATTTTGATGAACTCGCAAGCTCCTGAGCCCTGATGATGGGCTAATGGCACAAGGAGTGTTGAAGCCATTAGAAAATTATAAGCCACCCGATCTCCAGACTTGGAACCATGCCCAAGATCGTGAATATCATCGCCTCCATGGTCACCTCACCGACAAACACACCCTCAAACATGCTATCCAGATCTAATATGACAAGGTTATTGAAAACCTCCACTGCACTCAAAAATATAGTCAATAACCCCTTTACCTCAAATCAATATGATTGAGGTTGATGAAAACCCCATGTGCCCAAGTTTGAAATAAATAAACACCCACTTCCATATATCCTCATTCCTATTCCTCCACCCTTATCCATAAAAGAGCTTAGCTGTAATATGCTCTCTCGGGACACCATCCTTGGTAGCCAAAACACTGTAACATTGAAAGCCACTTGGGTTGGTGGATGTTACCACCTACCCGATCCTGCCGAGCCTACCAGACCTCGAAAAGAGGTGACCACTGAAAGGAGTAGCAATGTGACACGGTAATAAACTGGAAGATTCCTTATTAACTCAAATGAAGAAAACTCGTGCCAACATTTCCATCTGGGGCTTTATGTGCTTCCAAGACCCACCGTGATACATCGGCTGCTCACTTGCCAGCAATGCTCCTATTGAAACCTCCCCCAACGAGCTCACCAGATGATCGGGAACATTCATTTCTGAACGTAATAATGTTTATCGATCTAGACCCGCCTGAAGGAACTAACCACATTGATGCTCTTCACATCACCTGGGAATTTTGGAGAAACGGGTTCCCCGAGTTTTGATAGATAACGGGTCTTCACCGAATGTATGTCCCGCCAAGACACTAGCCAAGCCGGGATAAAAATATCGACTCACTCCTTCCTCGCAGATAGCTACATCATGACAACACCAATACGTGTCTTGGGGTAGTCACTTTAATGTTAACTGTCAGGCCCTTAAACATGCCGGCCAGTTCCAAGTCTCCGGATATTCCAACCACCTTAGCCTATTGTTGGCACGCCCGATTCATGTGGGTAAAGGGGGTAGCCTCTTCATTACACCAAACGTGTCAAATTCATCCACGATGATCATATATAGTATTATTCGGGCGACAAGATCGTGGAGTAATGAGTGAGGATGTCCCAATCTCGAGATAACGAAGACAACGGTTTTTCCTCAGGTTGTCCCAAGCCGTGGTTAACGCCATTGAATATGGTCGAGAAACCGACATCATTGGTAAGAAAGTTACCTCCTAGAAACATGGTCCTTTAAACATGTTCCGAAAATGAATTACATGCTGGGCTCTGGTCTCGGCAATCGGCAGGACTAGTTAATTTAGTCAAGATGAACTTAAGGAATGTATCCTCCTTTCGGTCTAGGATACACGCCTACTCGGTGAAGTAGCATGATCATGAAGCGAGCGTAAGAAAGAAAGGCGAGTAAACGACTTCCTTATGAATATCCCCTCTCCAACCTATCGAAAAACCTTAAATGGTTATTTTTGCGAAAGGGAGATTGAAGCCTATCTTATGTTTCTGAACCACTGGATAGACGAATGGGAAAAGGCCTACAGTTGGGAAGTCTTTGATGATGTCGGCATTATCTCGAGATGGTATGGAACAAGTTACTGGGCCCAGTAGCACCAATTATAAGGCGTGAAAATGCTTGGTCTATAGACCAAGATGATTATGCTTTGGCCTGCTGATGATGACGGTCTAGGAGGCGGCTTTACGGGTATGATAGGCGGAGGCACGATTATGAAAAGCTCCTAGCTTTGAGTCGAGTCTATTTCTAATAAGCCTGCGGTGGTACGATCCTTTCCACAGCTGCGGATTGGTCATCTACCAATCCGCTACCAATAATTGAGGATCTCAAACAGGTCCTCAACAATGTAATAACCTGTACAATGTGCTTTTAATAATAATATGGATGTCTTT
>CM028384.1:97953914-97990249 GCA_013146195.2 Codonopsis lanceolata
CGTTTTAAAAATATCTTTGCGTTTACATTATTGTTTATAAAAATAGTATTTTGAAATAGTTTTTCAAACATGTTTACAAGACAAAAATTATGTTTTGAAAATGTTACGTTTAAAAACACTGCGTTTAGAAAAAGCTGCATTTTCAATACTTTTTTGCCTTATAAACATAATATCTCAAATTTTACTAAAAAAATTACATATATATATATATATATATATATATATATATATATATATATATATATATATATATATAATATTATATATCGAGTCTATCATAATGTTTAATCTTGACTTACTTAGGTTCCGTTTCTTTCACGGAAAATTACTTTTGGAAAACTTTTTTCTCATTTTTCGGTATTTGGTAACCTAAAAAAAATAGTCAACATAAAAGCTTTTCTGATTCAACGGAAAATAAAGCTTTTCTTTTCCGAAAAATGACTTACGGATTCATTTTCTGTAAGTTATTTTCCAAATGTTGGAGCACTCTTCTGCCCCTTCCACAATTATACATATTTACATATACACATAATATTTCACTCAACAAATAAATTGTTTTAAATATAAATTGAGTTTCCGCACATGATTTATAAATTATAATTTTAATAAATACTCACAACACTCTAAAATTAGTGTCAGCTATATTATTTAAGGACATCTCAAACACTGTTCATTTTATTTTTTAAAACGATTTTTCATATCAATTATCAAACGAAATTGTACTTTTGAGATTGAAAAAAAATGGACCTTTTTTATTTGACACCACCAATGATAAATTGAGGGTTAATAAATGACAATTACTAATTATCTAATATTTAATATGTGCATTAATATTATAATATACCTTTTGTATATATATTGTTTTCCGTAACATTTTTCGTGTGTTTGTCAAACACCTGAAAATGAAATATTTTCACTTTCCTGAAAATATTTTATGAAAATCAAACAAACAGAGCCTTACATTCAACTTCAAGCTTATGTGAGTCCAGCTCAGTTTGTTTATGGTCTGTTTGATTTAACTTATTGATAAGTATTGATACCTTATTACTTATAACTGATAATTTATTGTTTATGACTTATGACTGATGACTAATAATTGGTGTTGTGTAATTTAACTTTTCGAAAGTGCTAATTTGCTTTTATAAATTAGTGTGCGCTAAATTATTAAGTTGAAAAAATGATGAATTCAAATATAAAGACTAAAATAGCTTCATCACAAAACGTGATTTACATTATGATCATTATTAGTATAATTATTATTAGTATTATTTAATATTAATATTACTTTTATTCTTATTATTAATATTAATAATTTTTACTATTATCATCATTATTGCCTTTATTATTATTATTATTATTATTATTATTATTATTATTATTATTATTATTATTATTATTATTATAATATTAACATTAATATTACTTTTATTATTTTATCAACATCAATATTACTTTTATTATTATTATTAATTATTAATATTAGTATTTATTTTATTATATTAATATAAATATAAATTTTATTTATATTATTATTATTACTTATTTGTATTATTATTAATATAACAATAATTATTCTATTAATATAAATATTACTTTTAATAATAATATCATTGTTATTAATGATCGTCTAAGATATACGGATCTTAAACGGCCAATCTAAACACACGGCTTTCAACGTGTTTGTAGATCCTCCGACTCTGAAACAAGAACAAACGTGGTGGGCGGGGGCTTTCCTCTAAAGCCAGGCGTGTGGTGCTATTAGAGTTCCTGGTCCAGCGAGTTTAGGCTAGAGAATAAGATTGCGCATACCTTTCACTATTACGCCTTTTATATTTAGGAAGGAAGCAAAAAGCATCATACCGTTAATGCTTGCCATGAATGTCATTAAGCGCCCATGATCTTCACGGCCCTTAATGATAGGCGTAATAACTAACTCATTAATAGGAGCGTATCGATTGGAGGATTTCAGGACATAACAGTCCTCGACTTTTAACAAGCAGTCTTGCCCAATATAGATAACCATTCTTTATCGGCTCTTTCACGGATGAGCATAATAAATCATGCTCGCTCCTCGGCCTTGCTTTCGGCCGATTAAGCCCAGCGGGGTACCTTAACACAGCTCAACAACTTGCTCGCCTGCTCGGAAATCACCGACCTACTTTGCATGCGGCTCTTTAACTCGGGCCTGTTGGGCTTGTTGGGCCGGTTAGCTCAATTAATAATTATTATTATATTTATTATTGTTAATATTGTTTTTATTATTCTTATTATTATTACTACTATTATCATTATTCATATATTATTATTTATTAATATTATTATTCCTATTATTATTATTATTATTATTTTATAATAATAATAGTAATTCATTATTATTATTATTACTTTAATTATTATTATTATTATTACTTTTTGTTATTATTATTATTACTATTATTAAGAAGCGTAATCTTGGAATATATAAAATTATAATAAAAAAGATGACTTACTTGTTTTTGAAAAGTAAAAATAAGCACTAGGCTTAGTGCTCATTTGTTACAGTTTTTTTTGGAATGTCTCTTGGCTTTTAACTTAAAATAAATTATATTTAAAGTGATTATTTCAGCTTATAAACTAAAAGCCAATAAGTTAGGTACAACAATCTTTATGCATTAAAAAGTCAAACCCAAAAAGCTAAAATTTTAAGTTTTTTTTTTTAGTTTCTTAAAAACACAAAGACAACTATTCATTAATAAACTTTTGAATATAACAATTTTACCTTTTTCTCATAAATACATAAAAAAAACTAGAAATATTAATTTCAATATTTTTTAAAAAATAAATAAATACTTAATGTAGGATGAGGAATATTATAAATTATTTATTCATTTTGTTTTAGGGTAAAGATTTTCAACCTTCGCATATTTGACTACTCACATTAAAAATTGACAAGTAATAATAAAAGTTAACGTAAAAGACTACACATACTAATAACGTAATGGTGTAGGAGTGTTTATTTATTTTTTAAAGTATGATTAAGTAAATAAATATTAATTGAATATTATCCCATGTTGAACTTTTTAAGATAAATGTGAGACTTTTTTTCCTTAAACAAGGAGTAATTGATTTGAAAATTTAGGGTTTATGGTCAATTTTTTGTAAATAAACAATTTTCAACTTATTTAACAAATATACTCATAAATTAAGCTTTTCATTAATTTGCAACAGCAGTTTATCATCAATTCGCTATAAGTCATTTAAACAGTTTTACATTACTTATGACTTATTTTACCATAGGTGAAATAAAATACTTAAAAAACAACTTATTTTAAGTTATAAGTTATAAGTATCTATTAACTATAACTAAAATAGAAGCCTTTAATCACGTGGCGGCTTTTTGTTAATCTTAATTTTTAAAAGGAATTTTATACTTACGTGTCCTCTCTATAAATTGTAAAAGAAATTTTTTTACATCAAAATTGATTAGTTCTGGTATAAATAAATTCTTGATAAAAGTTCTGAGTTAGTTTATGATAAATT
The DNA here is from genome assembly GCA_013146195.2 of Codonopsis lanceolata. Taxonomy (NCBI): domain Eukaryota; kingdom Viridiplantae; phylum Streptophyta; class Magnoliopsida; order Asterales; family Campanulaceae; genus Codonopsis; species Codonopsis lanceolata. The sequence goes on from CM028384.1 coordinate 97,957,434, forward strand.
TTATCACATTTATACTTACAAAGTAGATTTTATAACATTATCAAGTAGTTAACCTTTTTTTCTCTCTTATTTTTTTAACTATAACTAAAACTAATTTTATAAGATAAAACAAATTTAAGATATAGTTTTACGAGCAAATTTATGATAGAGATTTATTATTTTTGTTTTTTTTTCAAATATTTCTCAATCAAACTAGATTTTATCCTATAAAATTTATACAAGCTTAATTTTACTAAAACTCTTCTATTTCCATCTCTTTTTATTTTCATAATATTTAATTTATACAAATTATCCATGGGATAATTCTATGTTATTTGTTCTTCTACTAATATATAATTATTAATTATTAGTTACTAATCTATTAATTATCTATTAACTGTTATTAAAACAGAAGTCGTTGCTACCACATGGTGAGTTTCTATTGTACGCTTAAAGTTTAAAAAAAATTGTATTCTTCCACTTGTCACCTTCTATACAAGTGTATATATTTTTTTCGTACCAAAAATTAAAAGCACGATAGATTTTACCGGAAACGGTCCTCTTTATCATGGTAAAAGATTTTTTTTTTGCCATTTTTTGCTGTCAAAATCGGTTAATACCGGATATATTTTATAACATTTGATTTAAACGCTTTTCACTTGATTAGAACTCCAAATTTTTATGGTAATTTTTTTTGCGGATAGATTTTACTAATTCTCATGTATTTTAATCTTTCAACTACATGACTACATGATCAATTTTGAATATTTACCTTATTTTTTTATTTTTTTCAAATTATTCTAATTAAAAAAATTTAATTATTTATTACAAGTTTAGAAAATCATCTTATTATAAACAATTTTTGTAAATAAAACAAAAACTATTAAAACCATGTATATAGTACTAAATATATTTATATAAATTCTTTTTTTTTCTGCCAAAAATTAAAATGTGATAGATTTTAAAACATGTGCCTCATTTATAAATGGTAAAAGTTTTTTTTTTACCATTTTTTGTTGTCAAAATCAGTTAATATCAGATAAATTTTATCACATTTGATTTCAATATGTTTCACTTGATTAGTACTTCAAATTTTCATGGTAAAAGTTTTTTATTTGCGGATAGATTTTATCACATTTGATTTAGACATGTTTCAATTGATTAAAACTATTAAAATATGATAGATTTTAAAACTAGTGCCTCCTTTAAAACAATGCATATGATACTAAATATATCTATACAAATTCTTTTGTTTTTCTGCCAAAAATTAAAATCTAATAGATTTTAAAACCGGTGCCTCTTTTATACATGATAAAAACTTTTCTTTATTTCTTTTACCAATTTTTGTTTTCAAAATCGGTTAATACCAGATAGATTTTATCACATTTGATTTTAACGTGTTTCAATTGATTAGTACTCCAAATTTTCATGGTAAAAGTTTTTTTTAATTTTCGGATATATTTTATCACATTTGATTTAGACATGTTTCAATTAATTAAAACTCCTCAATTTTCATGGTAATTTTTTTTATTTACCATTTTTTCTTACAAAATTGGTTTGTACCGGATAGATTTTATCACATTTGATTTAGACAAGTTTAATTTGATTAGGACTTCTCAATTCTCATGGTAGAAGTTTTTTAATTTTTATTATTTTACCAATACTCGGTCAATTTAAAATAGATTTTATCAGATTTGATTAAACGTGTTCCACCAACACCACAAACAACTACTACGAAATAGCTTGCAAATTCTATCTACAAAATTCACATGAATTTTCGGTTTGATTGTTCGGTGTGATCTCACTTTTTATTTATTTATTAATTATGTGGACATCTTAATGTTATTGGTTTATTCAAATAACTTGCAAATTCTATCTACAAAATTAAGTTTCAAAAACAACGATAAGTCAACCGTGCATCGCACGGGTAATAACCTTGTATTCTAATAAGCCAAATCAAACATGTCCTACTTATTTCCAAAAATGGGCATTTCCTGAAATTTTTTATATGGATTTCTTATTGAAATTTTAAAACAACTATGTTTATTTAGTTTCATTATTGATATTCTCGTGATCACGTAATTAATTATCAAAATCTAAGATGCGAATTTTAATTACTTACATTAGAAAACATTGTTTCAAATTGATAAAAGCATGTACTTCAATTCAATTTTTGATACGAAAATAAAAATTGGAAACATGATTAAACAAATAAGCATGTACATTTTGGATAGACTTACAAAATTGTAAAGACAAAAACTTGTATAAGAGTACAGTCTTACGGATGTTTTTTGTAAGATAGATCATTTTTATTTGATCCTCCGTGTGTTAGTGGGTTGAGTTATGAGAGAGTAGAACTCTGTCTTATTAATTAAAATCTGTAAAACGGTCTTACAGAAGACCTACTTAATTATAAAACTATAAAACAAAAAACAAATTTAAGAATATACATATGTGTGCCTTTGTGTTTGTGTTTGTGTTTGTGTTTATGTTTGACTTTTGTGTCTGCAAGATTTGAATGTACTCCATCTATCCTAAAATTATTATCATGTTTGACCTAACACACAAATTAATAATAAATAATTGAACTTGATTATTAATATGAAGTATTAGAATAGTGTGTGGTTTCCTTTAAACTCATGAATATGTGACCCAAAATTAAAGTAAGAAGAAAAGATAAGAAAAAAAAAGTAGTAAAAGTGATGTCCTAAAAATGAAACATTCAAATAAGACAATTATTTTGGGATGAGCGACAAAGGAAAGTAAGATAATAATTTTGGGACGGAGGGAGTAAAAATATTGAAAAATATAAAGGTCATGTAGATTCAACACTTAAAAATTTTGTTTAGTCAAAATTATTTTTGTTTTGTTATAAGATTTACTATTTTGCGGTTTTACTAGACATTATTATTTTACAAATATTTAGTTTATAGTTATTCTCTATGATTATCTCTAATTTATTTTTTTATTTTGTGCAGCCTAGATTTACTGTTTTACAAATATTTGGTTTGTAGTTTCTTAATTGAATGTTATTGTAATCAACTGAAATCTCAATTTAATTTTTGTCCGTCCTAGATTTAGTTTAAAAAAATTATTTGTAAGTTTTGTACTTTTAAATATTTGTATTTTAAATTTCTTTCTTTTAAAAAAATTTGTGCTAAATTTCCCTTATTGGTTTGAAATCTTTGTGATTTCGATTTCGAATAGTCTTTTGTTAGTTCACTCCGCCTCATTCAATTTATTTTATGGTTTTTGTTTGAGATTTATATTTTTAAGTTTATTTCAATTAATAAGTGTTGGATTGGTGTGTGTGAGAGATAATACTTTTGAGTGTTTAATTATACTCTTTTTGGATGAGTTATAAAATTTTATAACCAATAAAATGTGTTTTTCTTTAGTTTTTGGGATGTCGTTTTTGCTTTGTCTAGTGTATATTGATCCGCCCCTATAAAATCTCAAGCATATATTAATTTTTTCGCATTATATTCACTTCATACATAGATCATCTTCATACTAATACTGTACCATAAGCAAAGACACAAAATCTAGTTTCTAAAATTAAAGAGCAGTTATCATTTTAGACATCTACTTTTTAATTGACAATAATAATGTTACATGCAAATACTATGTTTTATTTGAATGAATTTCACTTTTGTTTCGTTCTCAATCTTTATTCCCAAAATTCCAATGTATCTAGGATTTCTCTCAAAAGCCAAGGTTGGTGGGTGATATGTCTGGTCCAAAGCCGGTCATGAGGAAAACATGTAAATATCGCATATCATTTACGAGCTCAATAATTGAGTCTCATGAGAGCATCAAACATAATTAAATGAATGTATGAGCATGGACCATTATCTATCTCCGCCAAACCTAGTCGGACACAGGTCAAGCCTTTCCGACCAGGGGACCATGCCCAAAAGTTAATACACCACTGCAAATTTACATGTCATTGGTCGTGGAGGGTCATGCCCGCCAAGACAAGCTACCGACTAGCGACCATACGAGTCGTGTGCTTCAAGACAGGTCAATTTGGTTTCTTAATATGAAATGACTTATTTCCTTATCTACTGTGGTTATTATGCGGTCAACAGCCTATCGCACCTATAATTTAGGGGTTCTCTCATAACCCTAATAAGTAACTATGGATCTCAATCATAGGCGGATTATATAACGTCGGGGGCCTATATATAGTTACATACCCTAAACAGGTACACACTTTTTACAACTTATAAACTCTATCAAATTATTTTAATTATACACAATTTTTACTCTCACGTCAAAGTGATTTCGTGAGATCATATCTTATATTTCCACTAAGGTGTTGTTTCGTGTTTTTAACAAGTTGAAAGCAAAGATTCGATCCATATGCTAAGCCCAAGAATGATTGTTGCCACATCAAAGGGTAACCATGGACTCATTTGTCCCAAAGTCGTTTTATCTTCACAGCGATTATGTCATAAATTGTGTTGATGTAGCGAGTGTGACAACATTTTGCTTTGTAAACATGTATGTCTTATTCAAATTCAAAAATGCAAAAGTATATGTATGTAAGACAAATCTTTTTGTCTTTTCAAATCTCATCTTTAATAATTTTAGAAATATAAACAAAGACCCGAAACGAAATGATTGTTCTAAACTCGTTAAAAGGTTGGGGGGTCACTGGGGAATGACATCAACCCTATTTTGAAATTTCATTTGGAGATAATTGAAATAAGAATATTAATAATTGAAATTTCTTGGCCTTTACCAACAACAAGGGTAAATATTACAAGGAATTCTTTGAAGGAGCCTTGTACAGTTGTACCTATTCAAGTTTATCCCACTTTTTCATGGTGCGAAGCGATGATTAAATAGTGTATGTTGTAATTAAATAATCACAATTTAAAAGTCGATCATTTTAAAAATTAATCGCTAAAAGTAACAACTATAATGATTCCAGTTCCTTATATGTGGCATCTAATGTGTTTATTACATGCATGCATGGGGAGAAATTATGTCAGAGTGATTGTTATTATGATTAGTACTCCATCCGTTTGAAGGAGAAGGTATGGGTATGCTTGAAGCTCTTTCATGGGTTCGTTATCTTGGGTATTCGACAATGATTTTTGAGATCGATGTAAAAATTGTTTTTGATGCCATCAAGAATCCTTCTCGTGATCTTTCGGAGTTTGGTGGTATCATTCAACGATGTCGTTCGTGTTTTGATCATTTTCTAAATTTTTCGGTAATCTCGTTTTCATGCTAGTCCTACTTTTTGGTAGGTTATTCCCCCTTTTTTTGGGTGATCTTATAATTGCTTCGGCCGATCAATTTCCAAGTAATGAATGATCTTTGCTTCTTTTTTTAAAAAAAGTACTCCATTTGTTCTTAAATAGTTGTTTTTATTTATTTTTTTATCCGTTCCAAAATAATTATTTTCTTTCAAAAATATTATTTTTAAGAAAAATATTTTTACAACTTTACCTTTTTTTTACATGCATAAGGGCATTAATGAAGATCACATAATACATCATTATTTATAATAATATTAATAACGTTTTTTTAAACGATGTGTCGAATCAAATAAGATGATAAGTTAGAAACGGAGCGACAAGGGACAAGAATAAAGGAAGTACAAATGAAGAAGAGGCGTCTGTGTGTAGAGGAAATTGCAAGTTTAATTTTAATTGTAAGACTGTGTCATCGTATTGGGATATTATTACCAAAAGAAAATAACAACTTTAAGTAGAAAAAACTGAATATATGGATGGATGGAAATACTTCAGAACCTTTAGGAGTATAAAAGTATGATCCTAATTGTATAGATTTCTAAGTGTAATTCTAACATATTAGTACTTTTGTCCGTATTGATGGTACAGCGCTGGTTTGAGAATTTATCAATAAATAACGATGTCAGTATGAGCGTGATTAATGTATGAACCGAACATGATAAAAATAAATTAATAAATGCATATTTCCTTTTACATAGAACCAGAATACAAAATCTCTTTTGATACCACTGGGACGATTTTGGCTATGTCGAAAATAGGTAACGTCTTCCTATTAAATTAGGTCTGATAATTACAATCCAAAACCTGCTAACTCACTTAACGCAGTCTGAAAATTACCCGACTTAACCCGAGCCGTTACGTTTTTTGGCAAAATAAATTAACTGGTCGATTTGGGTCGGGTTAAAGTGTGTCGAACCCATTATCCATTTTGACCAGTTATTTTTTTGCTATATAAATATACGTTTTTTAATGAAAAATTACGGATCGACCTGTTTTGACCCATTACCCATTTCAACCAGTCCCGTTTCGACCCAACTCATATCCGATCCAACCTACTCAATTGTCATCCCTATATTAAATGACTCGCGTAATGTTTGTTATTGTTAAGTACAATAAACTCAAATTCTATTACGTACTTTCTGTACAACATATGTCTCTTTGGTGAATATTTGGATATTTCTTTCCGTTGTTGTCGTGTACCACTGCAAATCATCAAACTAAAAATAATATACATATTGAAAATCTTTAAGACAAAATATAATAACTTATCAATGAATAATGACACTATAAAATAAATTCTGAAAACTAATGTAATAAAATAGTTTTATAGAAAAAGTGTATTAAGCAGACTAATAAAAAGATTTTATTGATAAGGAAGAGAGAGAAATATATAGAGATTGAGAGAGAAAAGGATTAAGGAGATTAAAAAATGTGGATAAAAACAGTTTAGATCAGATTAAATCCTGGTCAGTAATTGTGTTTGGTAAAAATCAAGTCTGGACGGTAATTAGCTTTTCCCAACCGCCTGAGATCAGATTAAATCCTAGCCAGTGATTGTGTTTGGTAAAAACAAATCCGGTAATTAGCTTTTCTTAACTGCCTGAACTGTTTTATATAATAGATGAATTTATGGCTTATATTGTAGTAGTAGGTGGCTTATATTGTTGTAGTAGTAGTAGTAGACTTATACTGTTGTAGTAGTAGTATGCTTATACTGTAGTAATAGTAGTAGTAGTAGGCTTATACTGTAGTAGTAGTAATGGTAGGCTTATATTATAGTAGTAGTAGTAGGCTTATACTGCTGTAATAGTAGTAATTGTAGGCTTATATTATAGTAGTAGTAGTAGGCTTATACTGTAGTAGTAGTAGTAATAGTAATAGTAGCTTTATACTGTAGTAGTAGTAGGTTTATACTGTAATAGTAGTAGTAGTAGGTTTATACTGTAATAGTAGTAATAGCAGGCTTATACTGCAGTAGTAGTAGTCGGCTTAGTAGCCTTATACTATAGTAGTGTAGTAGGTTTATACTATAGTAGGCTTATATTGTTGTAGTAGTAGTAGTAGTAGTAGGTTTATACCGTAGTAGTAGTAGTAGTAGTAGTAGTAGTAGTAGCCTTATACTATAGTAGTGTAGTAGGCTTATATTGTAGTAGTAGTAGTGGTAGGCTTATACTGTAGTAGTAGTAGGTTTATACTGTAACTAGTCTTTGTGCCCGTGCCTATGGCACGGCGCCAGTATGGGACGATGTCAGTATGGGACGATGTCAGTATGTGACGGTGTTAATATTCAAATAAATCAATATAATAAATAATTTAAAATTAACATATCTTGGTAACCAACAGAAATAATATGATTATCCACAGTGGAATAAAAATCTAAAGTTACTCTGGTATTTTTTTTAGGAAAACAGGGGCGGTACCCTAGCCTTGCCCTTATAGGAGGGAGGACGGAGGAACCTGACCTCGAAAAGGAAATACTAACAACAAATAAAAACTAAGAATTTTGAATTGAAGATAAACCTTATGCATCCATAATTATATCACTACTTAATCTTTTTCTGGAGGCTCTTGTTTCACAACAATTTCTGGTTTTGATACGCGAGATGCAATAACTCTGTCCAGCATTTTCATCTACACGTGAGACAAAGAAGATTCAGACAGATTAATATAACTATATCTTATGCATAAAAGTGATCAATTAAATTATAAAAAAAAACATACCGCTTCATCTATAAATTTTGGATCCTCCCACATATCATCGTACATTGTTAGAGTTGGAGGTAGAGTTGCAGGGACCTATTTCAGTAGTAGTAGTAGTAGGCTTATACTGTAGTAGTGGTAGTAGTAGGAGCCTTATACTGCAGTAGTAGTAGTCTTACAGAGTTCAATGGGTGCAAATTAGGTTAAAGTTTTATTCATATGGTCAAACTTTAGAGTTCAACGCTAATTTTTTAATTTCTTCTTTTGTTAGCTATCTTCACCCTCTGTTTCGTTTCAGACAAAAAAATCTTCATTTAAAAGTCAATTTTTTAAAAAAAATGACATTTTTAATAATTCATTAATAATAAAATGACATTTTTATGTCTTAATTTTTAAAAATTAACTATTGAAGTGAAATATTTAAAAATAGAATAATGAACCATTTACCCGAATCAGATGATGTATATTTTTTCCTTATCTTCCTTGTGAATTTGTAGTATATATAGTATACAGATTTTAGTTCAAAAAGAAGTCAAAAAATATTTAATTATGACCGTGTCCTACTTGAGATTTGACCATGTTGTAAAGGCATTCGCGATTGTATTTGTACTCTACCCATTAAATTTATACTCCATCCGTCTCTAAATTAATTTTTTTTTTGTTCATTCTAAAATAATTTGAAACATTTTTTTTAAAATAACACTTTTATCATTTTATTCTTACTTTTTCATCGTACTTTAATTATGAGTCACGTAGACATGAGCTTTAAAGTAAACTACACATCAAATTAATATTAATAATCCAGTCAAATATATTTTCTTAAATCGTGGGTCACGTCCACCAAAACAATAATTTAGGGACGGAGGGAATATTTGGAAGGAAATATTATTTATTTTAACCATCTAATTATGTTGAGTACATTAGCAATTTATACCAATTATTCCTAATGTAATAATTGTGATTTAAATAAAACTTTTTTTAAAATTAAAATTAAAATATATAGTGTCAGCATATTTCACGAGGCTAATCTAAATGTTGCTAACCGGTAGTTATTTACAGAGATACTCCCAGGCCCAGATGGGCAGCCCTAATTGCAACCCAAATTAGCACCACTTCAACTTGCCAACCAAATTGGATCAGTGGAACGTGACTTTGTACCAGAGCCTCGTGCGAACCATGTGCTGATGTGCCTGACGAGGTCTTGCCAAATGTAAATTATTGCTAGTATTCTCTGTTTATTATTTACATAAAGAATTAAGAAGGAGTCTTATATTTTCATTGGCGGCCGTGTCATGCTGTTTCTGCCACTTGGAGCGGCTGACTTGGTCAATTGCTGAGTCATGGGTCAACTAAGTTGAACTTTAAGTGACACCAAAATGGAATTAACAACGATGTAAAACTAAGATGACATAACAAGAGAATAAGATCTTGATTAGCACTCTTCGATTGTACTTTCAAAACTGTTTTAATAACTGTTTTAACGAAATCGTAATGGGTGTCGGTAAAAACAATAGAGAGCTTTCAACAAGTAACCTTAATGAGCTTGTCACAATATGGAAATTCTTAGATGGGTTTTGGGGGTTTGTTTTTGTCGAATTGTCAAATTAGACAAAATGTAACCTAAATACGATATAGACATATAGTTAGATCCAAAGTGATGGGAGTGTTTTGGTTTGAGGATGAGGCATACTAGACCTAAGAAATACCAATGAAAATGTCAAATGTGTAGAGAATATACTTTTGGAATCATAATGCAGCACAATGGATCACATCAAGTCATCAATGATCAACTAAGAACCTTTCTAGTTTTAACTAGTCAATAGCAGTTTTTAGAAACTTCCTGAGAAATTGAGCTGCCATCATCTAGCATGCATACAGGTAACTGAAATCAATGAACTTGGGACATTTAATTTAATTATAAAATTAAAACAAAATCATAGCATTGTGATCTTGGAATCCAACACATGGGCTTGCATATGTGTGTGTGTGTGTATGGCGAGAGAGTGAGAGAGATGCATCTGCCAAGGAATCTTCTGTAACAGATGGGAGAGGGGAGGCAGAGAAGGAATCTCATTACTGCTCCTGCTGATCCATTTGTGATGAACATTTATTTATCATATATATTACCTCATGTATCAAAAAATGTGAATACACTTGGTTTTGAATATCGGATATCGACTTTCAATCTATCTCGAAACTTGAAGGCCCAAACTTGTCAAAAAACAAACAATCACAGTAAACTAGGCAGAGACTTTCCTTACAAATGCACTCCGGTGTGGAAATCGGCAAACACACAATTGAGATAGCAATTTGATAAATTTCAGCCTGAGTTTTTGTGAATATACCTTTTCCTTCTGAAGAAGGAAGGTTTATATAGGGCCAGCCTTCAAGACACGTTCAGGACCACGTCCGGAACATGGAGGCGAGTTTCTCGGCATTAACTCCTCACATTCAAGACGACCATTTCCAAATGGCGAGCGGTTGGCGTGCTTTCGCTACACACTGCCCCGACGTCGGGCAGAGGTCGCTCATTGTGGGCGGGCGAGATTTGTCTCGCCGCATAAGCTAAGCTCGGGCTTCGATGAGCACGTGATTAGCTCGTGATTGTGGAGACGACGTGTTGGGCACATGACCAATGCTTGGACCTTTTGAACCAGGCAGCTCAGTGGCCCCCTGTTTCTCGTCGGGCGAGCATATATGGTCAGAGCGAGGAGCATAATACTTTTGACTTATTATGAATGCATCGTCTGATGGTGTGGGTACCCCGGATTGCGGCCCGCGCTCCGCGCTCCCTTGGATAGGGGAATGCGGTGTGTGGTGCGGACATCATGCTTTCCATTCCACCCTCCCTTGTCTAGGGGAAGACGAAATTAAAAATGTGGAAAGGGTGCTGTTAAGAAGCGGGTTGAATACGCCTCAGTCACTTCAGTGATTTTTGGTCCATTATGGGAGCTTTGAGTTTTCTGTATCAGGTTGTCCCTTTTTTAGGGAATAACAGGATGCATGAATACATCACCCTTTCATTCACATCTTCCCTTGTGTATGGGAAAATGGAAAGTGTAAGAAAGGATGTTGCGGGCCCCACTACAGACTTTATAAAAATTGCCTTAAGGCCTATTTCGGATCGCTATGAGTGCTTTGAGCTTTCTATATTAAGTTATCCATTTTTTAGGGGATACCAGGATATAGGAATACATCACCCTTTCATTCTCATTCTCCATTTTCTAGGGGAAAACGTAAAATAATAAGAAAGGATGTTGCGAGGCCTCACTGCGATCCAAAATGTTTTAACAGAGTCGTCATCTTTATTTTAAGGAGAAAATAAAGAAAAAACCAAAAAATAAAATCAGAGAATGCAAAACACGGGTTCGGAGGCTAAGTTACGAGTTGGGAAGGTGCTAGGCACCCAATTCGTCCTTTCGGTCTCAAAAACAGTTTTTGGCTAAAATATGATTTTTATTATATTTATTCAGCAAATAAATAAAGCATTAAAGAGATAAGAAAGAAAACAAATACATCCATATTTACATTATTTACGGACTTGTAGCCACCTCCTTCCAATAATTTACAAATACACTTAAAAATATTTGGCCATAATAATGACTCTTTTTAATGCTATTTTCTAAATAAATCCGAGTAGCACAACGACTTATATTTTTACATTGGGTCGGATGAAAAATAGTTTTTTTTATAGATTAATGCTCTTAAAGACTCACCTTTTAGAGCGTGGTGTGCTCGCTCTGTCCTTCTCGAGAGAGGGAGTCTTTTTTGCTTTTCTGCTGCTGCGGTTCGGGTAGAGTGACTACTTCCGAAGGTTGTTTCTGAGCACCGTAAAACGGGCAGAGCAATTGCTTGCTTTTTTGCTACTATGTGCTTGTTGCAGGCGAAAATCGGGCAGAACAACTGCTTATTTCTGGCGGATTTGACCTTTTTACTCGGGTATAGCAACTGGTCTTTTCGAGATTTTTGGACCGGGGAAATAGGGTGGATACCTAGCTGGGGGGGCTAAAGCTCACTTTGACCCATTGGTTTTGCATTTGGAGGAGTTTTGGCAGAGCTTCGAGGCTTTATAGGAGGGGGCGCTTACTATCTCACGATCGCTCACTGTTCTCACTGCGAAATAACAACGCACTGCATAATTTTCCTGTGTGTTTTTCGATCACTGATAGTGAACCCGGGGTCCTCTATTTATAGGCTGAGAGAGGGACATCGCTGGGATTTCTGAAATTATCTCTGTGTTTCACCAGCTTGTACCGCATGCTTCAGGGGTTGTGCAATGCGTTAAGTTTGGGCACACTGTAGCACATTTGGGTGCCACTGTAGCATATTTGGGCACCGGAACCACCCATTTTGGGCGCCGCGCCAAGGGCCCCTATTAGCCGCGCCATTGCTCAATTCTTTGCCTCTTTTTGCCACTTTTAGTCCCTGTATTTTACTGTTTTGCGCATCCTGCTTTGTTTTTTGCATTTTAAAACCCCGTAACTTGACATTTGTTAAGTTTTAACAGGTCTTGATATCGCATGTCAAAGTTACGTACCAGGGGTACGAAATTGGGGTATCTACAGAGCCCCTCAACGATGGAGTCTACAGGTAACCCGAAGCTTATTGAGTAGACGAACATCGTTGATAAGAAATAGACTCCCAAATTTCGTGCAATTATAATAGGGAGAAATGTAACAGGTAGCAGTTATAATGCATCAGTTTATAATGCTAACCAAAACTCACATATCCTAGATATATTTAGTCAGCTATAGCAGGTTATCGTAGTTTTTAAGCAGATATGCAAATTAAATGCTCTAATGGTTGGACCTACCGAGGTAGGATGCCTATGTATCCTTATCAAAGGAAACAGAACAAACGTAGTTCCTCCAAAATGCCGACAAACAAGTGATGTGATGTGTATGAAGTTTTGTTTCAATTAGTAATTATGGTGTGTGTGTATTTATTAACAATGATTAATTTAGACGATGTTGGTAATTAGATGTGTAGTTTGTCAAATGTACGTGGTTGTTTAGTGGTTTAATTTCTTAGCTTTTCTTGACGCTTAAACATTGTTAAATATATTATAGTATATCAAAGTTGAGTTACTAATATAATTCATCTATTTTGCTGCTCTTATTGACTATGAAGTTTTGTCTCGATGAATATTGGTTATGTGGGGGTGTGTGTGTTTGTTTATCAACAATTGTGAATTTAGACGATGTTGGTAATAATTTGTTTACTTTGTCAAATTTACGTGATTGTTTAGTAGTATAATTTCTTAACTTTTATTGAAGCTTAATGACTTAACAATTATTTTAAATAGAACCTCCTAGATGCATTTTGATTAATGAATCTGTTTGACTTATTTATTGTGCTTTTACACATTAATTCAATATATTATTTATAAATTAAATTTAATAATTATTTTTTTAGTAACTCAATGTTGTTGATTTACTAATGTTGAAAAATAACAAAAAAAATTATTAGTTAACCATTTTACGTATTTGAAATACATTTGAATTTTTCACATTATCTTGAGTTATGGTTTATAAATTAATTTAATATTTCACTTATATACTTTTTTTAATTTGTATTGAAATATTATGAATTATATGAACACAATAACTACCATAAAACTAATATTTAATTAAAGAGAGGTTTAAATCGTGGATGTATAAAACCAAAGGTTTGAGGTTTTGTTTGTAATTAAAAAAAACAAAAAGTAGAAAATAACATTATATTAACGAAAAGAAAATATATGTTAAGAGTTAAATTCAAAATAAGGCACGTCATGCATTGCAATGCACAAAATAAAGCACTTTCATGAATCGCGATGTATAAAATGTTATTTTCCAGTAACAAAAAAATAGGGGTGTAAATTAGTTGAAAACTTTTTTAAAAAAAAAACAGGTCGCGATTTTTATAATGTAAACTAATAAAATGATCAAAACCGAAATTAGCTTTTATAAGATCAGCCCAAAATAAATAAGCCTAAATAAATCAGCCCAATAAGAATACCTATAACCTAGTATGTGTCATGGCCAAACTTAAATACATGTTCTCTTCCTCTCCTCACTCATCGGCCATTTATGACAAAAAATTTTAAAAATACATACCAATTTCTTTGTCCTTCGCCTAGGGAAAATTTTTTTGGATGCTATTTTTGTTTGACCATCCATTCAAACAAAATTAGTTCAAACCACATGTAAAATTTGTTTCTACCTTTGTGAATGAAGAATACTTTTAAACGTTAATTTTCCCTACGCGACGACTAATTATAGCTCATGAGGTATATTTTTATCGATTTGTCTCTCATCTAAAAATTATAGACCTAGATAGTGAAGATTTCTTCGACTTCCTAATATTTTATTTTTAATATATTTTTTACGATTTTTTCCAAGTAAGTCAATTATTTTGTAGTATATACTTTTAATATTTTTATAACAAATGCATATCTAAACTTAGATACGTGTATTTATCATATGTGAGCAATTAAGATAATTATTTAAAAAATTACGATTTAAAATATATATATTGTATCCCTTTCTGAATTTGTTTGATATAAAATGACATTGTTTCATATTATTTTGAGTATTTAGCATTATATTCAGTTTATTTCAAGTAAATCGTTATTTAATTTCTTGATTTTTTTTAAATATTGTATTTTCTTAGTTTTTTTTATTTTCAAGTTACTAAATTTTGACCTATATTTAAATAGTATTTTTTTCTAAAACAAAATCTCAAAAGAAAAGAAAAAAAGAAAAGTAAAAGTCATGGTCAAGCTTATAAGGATGACTCCTTTAGTTACTAACAATTAGAGACTAATTAATCTCCAAATATTGAGTTCACTTGACCATAACAGAAAATTAGAAACCAAATTACCATTTGCTTGCATGCCAAATTTAGGGATCAAATTGCTATTCATAAAACTCACAACATATAATTTTATGTTTTTCATTTATAATCTTGTGTGCTTCAATGTGTTCTCTGTAATTATGAAATTGTTCACAACATACAAATGTTTTTCTTCTCTTCGAGCACTAGTTGAAATTTGTCCATTGTTGTCGTCTTAATGTAGCATGGATCAGCAACAACAAAAAAATTACACATGTACTCCTTCCGTCCCAAAACATATGGCGTTTTGAGACTTTTCACACAGACCAAGGAAACATATTGTAAAGACTAAATTTCTCATATCCAAAACATTAATAATGTGTCTTAATACTCGTGCCCAAATAGCCAAACACGAGCTACATAGTCAAGAAATATGAGTAGAATTGGAAAAAAAAGTTCATTTAAAATTGTAAAGTATCATCTATTTTATAACAACAAAACTCTCCCAAAACGTCATATATTTTGGGATGGATGGAGTAATTGAGAACAATCAAAGAAAAAAGTTACATTTTTGTAACACATGTCTCACGATGGTCCTACACAATACAATTAAACTGTTTACCAAATGATGAATTATTTTACAACTGGATTAATCTCAACTTTAATGACTATTCCACTCAGAATGAGTTGATATCCTTCATTCATTTGAAAAGAGGGGCCATTTTGCAGAGATTGCTTCTTCAATTTTGGATTATACTCGGTTGACTTTTAATGAAATTGCAATAAATTTATAATGTTTTCATCATTTAAATAGCTTGACAATTGAATAGTTACTAAACTAACGAACATCCCAAGACGTTCATATTTAGCTAGATGAAGTAGTTAATCTTACCGATAATAAAATGGATTTGTTTTGATACTATCATTAATAATCTCAAATGTCAAATTTAGGGATCAAATTGATATTCATAAAACTCACAACATATAATTTTATATTTTTCATTTATAATCTTGTGCTTCAATGTGTTCTCTGCAATCATGAAATTGTTCACAACATACAAATTTTTTTCTTCTCTTCGAGCACTAGTTGCAATTTGTCCATTGTTGTTGTCTTAATGTAGCATGAATATGCAACAAAAAAAAATAAAAAATGCACATGTACTCCTTCCGTCCCAAAATATATGATGTTTTGAGATTTTTCACACAGACCAAAGAAATATATTGTAAAGACTAAATTTTTCATATCCAAAATATTAATGAGGTGTCTTAATATTCTTGCCCAAATAGCCAAACACGAGCTACATAGTCAATAAATATGGGTAGAATTGAAAAAAAAAAGAAAGAAAAAAATTCATTTAAAATTGTAAAGTAATATATATTTTAGAACAAAAAAAACTCTCAAAAAACGTCATATATTTTGGGATGGATGGAGTAATTGAAAACAATCAAAAAAAAAAAAGTTACATCTTTGTAACACATGCCACACGATGGTCCTACGCAATACGATTAAATTGTTTAGCAAATGATGAGATATTTTACAATTTGATTAATCTCAACTTTAATGACTATTCCACGCTGAATGAACTGATATCCTTCATTCATTTGAAAAGAGGGGCCATTTTGCAGAGATTGCTTCTTCAATTTTAGATTATACTCGGTTGACCTTTAATGAAATTGCAACTAATTTATAATGTTTTCATCATTTAAATAGCTTGACAATTGAATAGTTACTAAACTATCGAACTTTCCAAGGCGTCCATATTTAGCTAGATGAAGTAGTTAATCTTACTGATAATAATATGAATTTGTTTTGATACTATCATTAATAATTTCAAATTCAATTATATCATTGACGTAATCAATGGATTTGTTTAATATGAATTACCTATTCTAATAATCTCAAAATTTTCAAGAATAATTAAGAATTTTTGTCGTGTTACTGTTGATCACCCCAATGTACATATTGTCGATTAGTATGAATATATATTGTATTCTAATTGATTGAAGATAAATATCAAGAGTTCAAAAGTTAGTATCTCAATATTAAGGAAGAATTGAAAAGGTTTTTAGATTTACTTATTTAGTCAACCACATTAATTGACATTTTTTATTTTCAATTTCCAAAAAATATGATAGATATTAAAAGAAAAGTGTTTCCAAATTTGGAAAGTTCATTTTAACGGGAACTTTCCAAATTGTACACCTCTCCTTTTATATAGATACTAGTACTCTTGCACGTGTCGATGACACGGCGTCAGTTTGAGAATTTATCAATAAATGAAATAATGTGGAAATGAACTCAAATACCTAACAAAATAAAACATTTTACTTCGATATTTATTTTATAAGAAAACCAAGAAATAAATATTTTAATTGTAACTACTGTTAAAATACAAAAAGAAAATTTTATTGTTTTCTCAATAACAAAAACTCAGTCTTCTTCTTCTGGGGGTTTTTGCTTAACTTTGTAAATATGAGATGCAATAACTTTGTCTATTATTTCCACCTACACATGAGACAAAGAAAATTCAAACATATTCAATTACCCAAATTCTCTGTTTCATCTACAAAACTCGAATCCTCCCACATATTATCATACAAAATCTAACAGGCGAACGAAGATGCATTTGATCCAAATTAATCAACACTAAAAGCTAAAAAAATGGCAATTAAATAAATGAAAACCAATACGCATACCCCCAGGGCCGGCCCTGAGCATAGGCTCACTAGGCAGCCGCCTAGGGCCCCCGATTTTTTACACCAAAAAAGGGCCCCCTAATCTCACTTTCTACTTAATAAATAAATAATAATTTGATATGGATGTTTATTTTGTTAATTAACTAATAGTTTAAGTTTTTAGATTTTGTTTACTCTCCCCGTCCCAAAATTATTGTCATGTTTTCCTTTTTTGAATGTCCCAATTTTTTGTCTAGTTTAAAAGTTTTTTTTTTAGGACAACACTTTTATCGTTCGATTTTTAATTGTTCCTCCTACTTTAATTATGAGTCACATGAATATGGACTTTAAAGAAAACTACACATCATACCAATATTAATAATGAAGTCAATTGTTTTTCATTAATCCATGTGTCAGATCAAACAAAACAACTTTGAGACGGGGAGGAGTATTTTTTATTGTGAATAATTTTGTGTTTAAATATTTATTAGTTAGTGTGTCTATGAAAGTGTATTGTTTATTGATTTCTTTTTTTAAAATGCTTTTAAAATGCTTAACGTTTTGTTAGCTTTTTAAAGAAATTAAAAGCATGGATGTGAGAAAAAAAACAAAACGAAAAATAATTGATATGATCTCGAACCAAAGCTTTTAATATTTTAACATGTATACGGTTGGGGCCCCATTTATTGAATTTGTCTAGGGCCCCCAAAATCTCAAGGCCGGCACTTCATACCCCCAACAAATGAAACCACAACAATGAGAAGATGCCCAACATTCTATAAAAATAAACTTATGCCCGTGCCTGCCAGTAAGAGCGTGATCAATGTATGAACGGAGCATGATGAAAAAGATTAATTAAGAAACAACAACTAAATATTTGTAAAATCGTAAAGGCCTCTCTGCTCGGAACGGATGGATTAATTAATAATTTGTACACGAAACTGCGGGCCTACCAAAAAAATGGACCGGACAAAACTTATGATTTTTTTTATTTGTATAAGAAATTGTGGGTCGGAAAAAAATTAAATTGCCGCACAAAAAAGCGGGACGGACAAAAATTAAATTGATTAAGTTAATTACGATAACAATTAAAAAGAAAAAAAATAAATATTTCAAATTACAAAACTTGCGATTTTTTTTATTTGTATACGAAATTGCGGGTCGGAAAAAAATTAAATTGATTAAGTTAATTAAGATAATAATTAAAAAGAAAAAAATTAAAATGCAAATATTCAAAACTTATCGTTGGACTAAAATTACATTTATTAGTTATGCACGTTAAAACAATAAATCTCAGTAAAACAATATCGGTAAAACCATAAAACAATAAATGTAAAACTGTAAAACCGTAAGTAATAAGTAAGCCGTAGAATATGCCTTTATTGGAACAATTATCTATTTTTGGAAGAAAAAAAAATAGTAAAATTGGAAAAAGTAACTGTATTTCACACGTTTACAATTTAGATTAAATGTAGAGCTTATGATTGCAGTAAAAGAATTAATCTCAGCCTGTAATTAACCTTTACCAATTATACACGTATTTTGACATCTCTATGCCTATGACACAGTGCTAGTATATATGATTTCTCAATTCAAATGACTGTACGTAAATAGAAGGTGCTATTTAAAAAATATTACAGTTGAGGGTACATTGCTTCAAATGATAGTTGAGGGACCGATATTTTATAAGGGGTGATTGTTCAAAAGACTAATCACAAGATGCGACTTTGTAATATGAAGATAAAATATAGGGAGAATAAAAAATGGTGACTATTCATAATATTAATTGTAGGGGGTTAAAAATGGATAACAAATGTGAATGTGATGGTGAATCTCAACCGTTAAATTAATTTAATCTCAACCTCTGAATAGCCCTAGTCAATTACCTAGTTATTTTATAAAGAAGTCTAATTCTAACAGTATAAGGAAACCTAAAAAAAGAGGTTACCCAAATAAATGACAGCCGTAGGATGATTGAAAAATATGTTTGATAATAAAAGGGGATCCAAATCTAATTCTAACAGTATAAGGAAACCTAAAAGAGGAGGTTATTTAAATAAATGATAGCCGTAGGATGATAGTTAAAAAAAATTAAATCATAACCTATGAATAGCCCTAGTCAATTACCTAGCTTATTTGTAATATAGATAGAATATAGATAGATAATATATATATATATATATATATATATATATATATATATAGAGAGAGAGAGAGAGAGAGAGAGAGAGAGAGAGAGAGAGAGAGAGAGAGAGAGAGTTGATTCTTAAGAAAAATATTTGTCAAATAATTAGTTCCGCTACATTACCTTTTTTAACCCTTGAGGGTAGTACTGGACATGTTTAATGAATTGACCACATGTGACATGCTATGCTATGACTAGCTTTAAGGACTATTTGGTTGCCAAATATCAGATTCAAAGTGAAAAAAACGTTGATTCTCAAGAGAAAGAAAACCGTTTGTCAATTAATTGGTTTAGTTGGATTTTTTTTTTTTTTGAGGGGGGGGGGGTCTCATCCCCTAAATACACCTCCTCATTGTCTAAACTTCTTATTTTACCCCTCACCCTCTAAATACACCCCTTCCCATCACCGCCTCCTCCCTCCCTCCCTTTCTTTGACCATCCCCTCCCATTATTTCTCCTTTTTTTTTTCTTTCTTTCCTTCTTCCCCAATTCACAGAACCCTAAGATTTCCCCTAAATTAAACCTACTCATAATACTACCAGCAAAAGGACCTTCATTTTTTCAATGGATTTCTAAACTTTAGCCCAACAATAGCTCCAACAACTCCAAACCCAATACCAAGAACACCAAGCTCAACAACACTAGAAACAACAAGACGAAGTCGCTGCTGCCAACAACAACAATTTCAAGATTTACACGCTTTTCCAAAAAAACACTAGGTTGATTGGTCGACCATACCCGAACAACACTTGAGTATGTATAAATAATAACACAAGGTTGTTCCATCGATTATGGCCAAACAACACTTGAGTGTGTGATTTATACAAAGGAAAAAGAGATGAAGTCATGGAAAGAGAGGAAAAAGGGAGAGAACAAAAAACTAAAGGACGGGGATGGTTCACAGAAGGGAGGGAGGGTGGAAAGAAAAAATGAGGAAGAAGGGATGGGATGGTTCACGGGAGGGGGTGTATTTGGAGGGTGGGGTAAAATAGCGTCCCCTGGTTGGATTACATTTTTCAACATTGCTAGTCTTATAACCCAATGTTACAATTTTCCTTACCACTAAACCTTGGAGAAGGGCAAAGTTGTCGTTCACCAAAGCAATTTTGCCTTCCTTCAAGGCTAGTTGTAAGGAAAGTTGTAACATTGGGTTATAAGGATATTAGTTCCTATATTTTTATCTTTAGGGGCAATATTATCATTTTATTATAAACTGACCCCTTGCAATTAGGGATAAGTGATTGCCACATACTAAGTTAAACACTTCAATGGATGCAATAGAAAGTGAAAAAAATAAGTTACTGAAATAGGAAATACAGCTAACTATAGGAAATTAAGTAAAGTTTAAGGACCAAATTGTTGTTTAATAAAATAAGAAACTTTATTGGAGGTGGATGATATTTTTCTCGAGTCGTGCTATATAGACTCCCTGTTCCTATAAGTTGACTCTCAAATTATTAACTTCTTATTTTGCCCTTTTAATTTATCCTCCCAACTAACCATACCCCTTTCCTTCCCCCTCCTGCTGCGTTGTCTCTCCCCTTCCCCATTTCCCCTTCTTCCGCCCTCTCTCTAATACCGCCATCCTCTTTCCTTTTCTCTTTCCTTTCTTCCTCCTCTCTCCCATGAACCATTCCCTTCTCTTTTTGTTCTTTCCCTTCTTAGTTCTTATTTCCTTCCCATCACCTCCTCTCTTTTCTTCTCAATCCTCTTATCTCCCCGACAACCTCATGTTTTTTCCCCATATCCTTATGTTTTTTTCTTCCTCCAACCACCAGTGAAACTTTTTTTTTAATTTCTAATGTTCGGCTTTGGTTGACCGAACAACATTATGTTGTTCGAATAGCCCTCGTCGAATATTACTGAGATTATTTTTTTTAAAAAAAATTATATTGTTCGGTCACCTTTAGCCGAACAACACTGTGTTGTTCGGCTAAGGTGACCGAACAGTATAATTTTTTTAAAAATTAATCTCAATATTGTTTCGGTGAGGGCTAGTCGAACAACACAATGTTGTTCGGCCAACCAGGGCCGGACATTCGAAATCAATTTTTTAAAATTATTTTACCAATGTGATTTTGGGGAAAATTAGGAAAAAAATAGGGGAAGAAGGGAGGAGTGATGGGAAAAGAAGGGGACGCATGGAGGGACGACGAAAAAGGAAGAGGGCAAGAAGTTACAGGAGGAGGGGTGGGAAAGGAGGAAGAATAATCATAGATGGGAAGAGAGGGAGAGGGAAAAACGGGAAGCAGTGGGGGGAAGGGAGACGGAAGGGCTGCTCCACAATTGGAGAAGAAAGGGAGGATAAGTAGAGATGTTAATCGGGTTTACCCTAGCCCTACATGGCCAGCCTTGTTGGCCATGAATTTAAAAGAGTTACATTTTCTTGACCCTAATCATTTTCGGTTATGGTTTAACAGGGTCGATCCTCGCTTTTACTCAGGTTGATCCTGACCCTAACTCTATAAGACCGACCCTGCAGGGCCAACCTTGTTAGTCCTAAATTTAATAGGGTTACATTTTCTCGATCCTAACTACAGCTGTCAAAATGAGTTGGGCCAGTTGGGCTAGCCCGCCCCGCCACTTAAAAGAGGTGGGTTGAGTTGGTATTTTTTAGGCCCGCCACTTTTTTAGGCTGGCTCGCCCTGCCCCGTCAAATGACGGGTTGAAGTGGGTTGTGGGTTGGCTCGCCTAGAGTTGTCAAAAAGGCTTGGGCCTATTGGGCTAGCCCGCCCCGCCACCTAAAAGAGGTGGGTTGGGTTGGTATTTTTTAGGCCCGCTATGTTTTTGGGCTAGCCCATCCCGCCTCGCCAAATGACGGGTTGAAGTGGGTTGTGGGTTGACTCGTCTCACCAACCTATTTTAACAACTCTAACCCTAGCCCTTTTCGATTTGGTTTAACATGCTCGACCTTCCCATCCTCGGCCCTTTTATAGTTTATTATCTCTAAGGAGCCGGGGAGTGGGTACAATTAGATGGAGAGGGTAAATTAAAGAATAATATAATTTTTTGGTCCCTGAACTATACCAATTATATGCGTTTGATCCCTGTGGTTTTTTTGTAATGTATGTGGTCCCTAAATTAGGGTTTTGTTAAGAGATTACCCCCTGATGGGGTTACCGTCACTTTTGCCGTTAGACTTTTTTTGAAAACCCAAATATACCCTTAGTAATGTTAGTGGTTTAAAATAAAAAAATGAAAAATGAAAAATGAAAAATGAAAAATGAAAAATGAAAAATGAAAAATGAAAAATGAAAAATGAAAAATGAAAAATGAAAAATGAAAATGAAAATGAAAAATGAAAATGAAAAATGAAAAATGAAAAAAGAAAAGAAAAAAGAAAAAGAAAAAAGAAAAAAGAAAAGGAATCTTTCATCGCCATCAACCACTTCAACATTTCTCCAACACAAGCTCCACATTTTCATCCTAAGCTTCTCGATTATTCGTGCCACATTCTCGATAAATTTTGAGCGTTTTGTCCTTACTGCAGCTGTTTATACAATCCTCCGCACACGCCGGTCGCAAACAACGCCGCTTCCGCAGGCTAATCAAGAACGACACGCCAATTTCTCGAACCTTTCGCATTTCGACAGATTCTAAGCGCCTCGCGGCTGGCGCTGGCGTGGAGTCGAGCCACGGCCGCCTGGTCGCTAAAGCTAGTTTCGCCTACCAACCTTGAAGGAAACATCGGTATGGAGCCGCTACTACCTTCCGTGTGGATCGAGTGGCGGCGATCGATAAGAAGTTGCTCGAGAGGCCACTCTGGCTTGAAATTATCGCCGATTCCGCACATGGCGGCGAGTATTGTGCGGCGAAAGTGTGATGAGTATTGCGATTGCGCCACCAAGCGGACTCCTGAGTAGAAAGGAAGCGGAGAGACGGTGGGTAACGCGCGAAGCGAGTCGAAGAATGAAACGCAATTGCCGACGACGGTTAATGCTCCTGAATGCGCGCTACAAGGTCGCCGAGAAGCCGCGGCCCCGGTGGTCGATGGCATGCATTTTAATCCGCATTGGCGATGTGAATTGGATCGAACCAGCCAGACTCTCGCCAAGCGAAGATCAAAGATATGAAGCCTGATCAAAGATATGAACGTAAGGGTTGAATTTGTGGTCGACTGACCTGAAAGTGGAAACGTGTCGCTGAAGAAGGGGTCAAGAAAGCGGTTGATCTGATTGGGAAACCGGATGTGGACGTTGAATTTGTACCGATTCCTTTTTTTCCTTTTTCATTTTTTTTATTTTAAACCACTAACATTACCGAGGGTAAAATTGAGTTTTCAAAAAATACTTAACAAAGAAAATCGACGGTAACCCCGTCAGGGGGTAATCTCTTACTAAAAACCTACTTTAAGGACCAAACACATTACAAAAAAAATACAGGGACCAAACGCATAGTATTGGTATAGTTCAGGGACCAAAAAATTATTTTATCCTAAATTAAATGGGCAAAAATATTAAGTTAATATAATTTTGGGTTCTATACTGCGCGACTTATTTTTCTCCGGGGAAAAGGAGAAATTTTCCAGAGGCTTGTATGTTTGCGGTTCTCCGATAGTCCGATGGCCGTGAACAATAACGAGTGCTGATATAGGAAGGAACCCAGCGGCGATAGAGTTTTAATTAGAGAAGAAGCGACGAAGATCTCAACAACTTTTCTTTTTGCAGGAAAATCCTAATCCTAATTTCATTTTGCGAAAATCATCGGGTAAAGAATTTAAATATCATACTGCTGCCCTGCCCTTGTATTGTTCCAACATTTCCTTGCGCCAAATCTTTTGAGAGCTTCTTAGTTTAAAATTATATGTTGGATTTCGTTTAGGGTGTTTTTATTTCATGCTTGCCTTTAATCTGTTTTTATATAGGGACAGTATATGTTCTCTAGGGCAGGTTTTTCTTATCATTCTTCTTGTTTTTCGTTTCCTCGGAAATTGCTGATTTAATTTTTTTCAACATGTTCGAGTAAAATGAAACCCCTAATCGAAGTATTTTTTTGTAGCACCTATTAAGCTGCTAATATTCAAGAATGGATCAATTGTTCGGGGTACGTGATCCAGAGAAAGAGCTTGGTTATGAGGACTTGAAAATGTTTACTAATAACTTTAGCCGGGAAAATTTTATTGGAAGGACTCAATTGGGTAAGGTGTTTCGCGGGAAGATTCCCGAGGGCTGGAAAGGAATGAAAGCACAGGATGTCACGGTGAAGTTGTGGCAATCTTCCGAAGTGTTTCGGAAACGCGAAATTTATCGTGCATTCCCCAATGAGCTTAGAGCCAGAGTTGTTGTGAGTCACTTTGCTTGGCTCGTTATTTATTGGGTTCTTGCTCTAAATTGTTGATGTTTAAATTTTGTCTTAATGTCTTATAGAGTTCTCTTGTTAGTTCTTATTGACTATACCACCATTCATCATCCAGGATGAAATCAACTTCTTACGTCAGCCTATTATGGAAAGCCACCCCAACTTGGCCAAAGTTAAGGGCTACTGCTTTGAGGACAACAATCTTGGTGTTGTTTATGATCTCAATCCATTGAAACCAATCCGCAACCTTGTAGCTGAAGGTATGCAGGAGATTTATGACAACTATCTCTTACTTGATTTTTTTTAACTAGCATTATTTATTTCTTTAATGGTTTGTTGCCTTATTATTTATTAATTGTTCTAGGTATCATATTCTTATTGATACATTTCCCTTAGGGTGAACACTAGCTGAGCCTTGCAAAAGTACCATTCTACTCGAGCTTGGTTTTGAGTTAAGAGAATTGTCATGATTATTTATTTATTATTACTACCTTTTTTTTTGGATTTGGTTACGATTTGTTCATTTTCTCTTTGGCTTTTCGAGTTCTCCAGAACTACCGTATTACTTATTTCACTATTACTGTAACGTTGCTTACATTTCAGCTTGACCGGGCTTGCGAGCCTATCTCGTTTTCGCATTGTTAGGTCTGCATAAGACTGTAGCTCAAGTTTGCAATTGCAACCTGAGATTATGGCTCATGTTTGAGCTGTTTTAGGTGCGGTTGGAGCTTTAAACAGTTATTTACTTGGCCTGACCTGATGGAGCTTGTGAATGCTGGATTCGTCCGCTTTGTTTGCTAGGTCTTGTGCAGATTTTCAATGAGTTTTATTTGCCGTCGTCCTTCTTGCATTGTTCACTAAGCAATCATCTTGCTTTTGTAGGGAGTTTTAAATGGTGTCATAGGATGAAGGTAGCTTATGCGTTGGCTAAGCTTCTCCAGTTTTTGCATGGTCATCGTCCTCGTTATCTGCTCCGTAACCTTTCTGCTGCCCATATTATGCTCGACCAGGTTCAGATGCTTTCTTTCTTTACTGCAATTTTTCTGCTGTGGCCTGCTTGTTTGTTATTATAAGATTTCTTGCTGCCTTGATTCACAGGATTACAATCCTGTATTAGTCGACTGTGCTATGCTAGTTGGTGGATGTTTTGGTGATAGGAGGAAGGCTGGAAGTGGATGCCCCCTGGGGTCACACGGATATGTCGATGTATATCCCTTATCGACAACAGGTATCTCTAAGTATTGGGAATCATTTTAATATCAATCCTGAATATGCATTAAAGTGTCAGTCACAATGTTACATTGTATCTGTTTAACTGAATTGCATCCCATACTTGTATCTAATTAAGGTTCATGGTCAATAATAAGATGTGGACTGTGCTGTGGTGCATTAGTATACGTTGTTATGACATAGGGCGTAGCTGAGTGTGACGTAGGGTTTGCCCCATATGCTGGGAATGAATACAACGAGTATGTTTGAGCTGAAGTTTGATTACTTTAAAATGAAAAATTTCAACAAAATTGCGCAACAAATGAATTAAGTACTCTGATGTCATTAACATCCCAAACGAGTCGTGGAATAGGAAGCTGCATACGGCAAATTACCCATGATACACAGAATCCATTGAAACACATCTTCTAACGGTAGAGACGAGACGTTTACTGTGCTAGCACGGCTGATATAAAGTGTATGTAGTGTAGCACTGCAAAATGGGCATAATAAAATTACACAGATTTATGAAGATGTGTCGATCCAGCCTTCAGTAATTATGGGTCTGTGTGAACCTTTTTTCATCATGGTAAACTGAATTGTTTACTTTTTTTTGTTTAATGTAAAGATGTGAAAATATTGTTGCCAATTGATTGAAGTAGATTCACTCTTGACAACATCTACCTGATTCTTTTGTTTTCCTATATAATGCATGAGAAAAGAAATACTATGTTCTAGCTTCTAAGGATGTATTTGAAAATCATGAATAGGTGAGTGGTCAGAGAAAAACGACATCTTTGCATTTGGTATCATACTTTTGGAGCTGATATTGAAATGCACTTTTGATTGGATGCCACATAAAATCTACAAGGGTAAATCTGAAACATTATTTCTTTATGATGCGGCCAGTGTGACTTACCACGCTAAGAAATCGAAATTCCGGTTTGGCAAATTTAAGCCTTCTTTCGTTAACGTGACCTTGGAAAAGGAACCAGATTTCCATGCTCGCGATGGACAAAAAATTACAAAGCTTGCAATCGAATGTGTGGATATGGAGCCTGATCCACGGCCAACTGTGAAGAAAATTGTTGAGGATTTGGAGAAGCTACACTGTGTCCGTATGAATGACTGGAAAGTGGGTTTACCGGAAATGGAGGATGGAGGGTCAAAGAGTAGTGATGTTGATCCAGTGGCAAATCCATCTGCCTCTGGAACATCAATGATATCTAAATCTTGAATCAGTTTAGTTTAGCCCATCTTTGCTACAGTTAGTTGTATGGATTATGTTTCTGCTCTATGTTGTGTTATCTTTCCCAAAGTCTGGTTGAAATGGTGGATGCTGTAATTAGTTAATATTTTTAAGACTCGGTAGCCAATTATACTGTGATATCTTTTTGTGAGCCTTCCTATACTTTGATATGCTCGTTACCATAGTTTTTTATTATTTTCAAAATTAGCAATCTTCATGATTATACTTTCTTATTAATTTTTCCTTGCTAAATCAACATCTTTACTATATTAGTCTTTCTTCTTTTTCATGCAAAGAGTTAACTATTCTCTTTTAGGATCCTGCACTTCAAGGATCACGTTTTCAAAAATTATGTGATCGATTTTCATATTCTTTTGACTTTATAATCATCTTGACTATACACAAAAATATTTGTAACCGATACCAAACGCCAATAATTTTACTATATTTCTTAAATGTTACTTTTTTCAAACTTGGACTTTTTTTTGACTATTTGAGTGAAGTTGTGGAAGTATTAAAATACACTCAACCTGGATGAAATCAACTTCCTACGTCAGCCTATTACGGAAAGCCACCCCAACTTGGCCAAAGTTAAGGCCTAAGGGCTGCTGCTTTGACGACAACAATCTTGGTGTTGTTTATGATCACAATCCATTGAAACTAGGCATGTCAATTACAACAATCTCAACCTCTGAATAAATAGGCACTAGATTGGACCTAAAAATCAATTGATACAACTTAACTTGTTAATATTTTTGAGTTAAAAATAACATATTTCAACCTAAAAAATATTAATGAATCGGATTAGAATGGGTCAATCATGTTACCTATTTTGATCCGTTAGTTTTTACTTTATAAATATATTGGTATATGTGCTCGTGTCATAGGCATGGTGTTTGTATGAGATCAGTTCGAATAAAATCAACAACTGAATGTTTTATATATAATTGTGGAGGGAGGTAATTCAAACAAAACTTATAACTGAGGGGTTTGTATGTGATTAAACATGGTATCTTTGTCCGTGCTATAGATACGATGTTGGTATGTGATCAACTTAATGGATACTTGGAATAAATTATAGATAATCACCTCGTCAACTCAAACGGAAGGATGTGGTTAAAAAATATGTTAGATGAAAACATTCATGTAACTGTAATTAAAAAAAAAAAAAACCATAACTGAGTGGTTATTACATACTTATTGGTTGTGGAGGGGGGTATTCAAGCAAAACTCACTGAGGGGTTTATATGTAACTCACATATTTATAAATCAATCTAAACCGCCAGTTGTGTAAGAGGAAACTCTTTCTTCGTTCCAAATTTGATTCATGTAGAGAGAGATTTGTGGGCTATACTGCTATGGACTATGGTATATTGGTATATTTAAATTTAATATTGGTATATAATTAATTGGAATATAATTAATTAGTATATTGGTATTATATTTATATTGGTATATAATTAATTGGTTTATTTGTCAAAAATCCAAATCTATTCTAAATTCAAATAATTGATAATAAATAAAAAAATTACATAAACCTATTTTTTGCGGGCTTGCTCGTTTTGTCCGCGGCCCTACGTGGGGTGGGTTGGACTAGGGGTTTCTAGGACCGTTATGTTCGTGAGCTTTCCCGCCTTGGCCCGTTTCATAGCGGGTTTTTTAGACCCGTGGGCAAACCCATTTTGACAGCTCTAACCACATGTGACATGCTATGCTATGACTAGCTTTAAGGACTATTTGGTTGCCAAATATCAGATTCAAAGTTTGTAATATAAAGTGAAAAAAATGTTGATTCTCAAGAGAAAGAAAATTGTTTGTCAATTAATTGGTTTAGTTGGATTTTTTTTTTTTGGTGGGGGGGTCTCATCCCCTAAATACACCTCCTCACTGTCTAAACTTCTTATTTTACCCCTTACCCTCTAAATTTCTTATTTTACCCCTTACCCCTTACCCTCTAAACTTCTTATTTTACCCCTCACCCTCTAAATTCACCCCTTCCCATCACCGCCTCCTCCCTCCCTCCCTCCCTCCCTCTCTTTGACCATCCCCTCCCATTATTTCTCCTTTTTTTTTTCTTTCCTTCTTCCCTAATTCACAGAACCCTAAGATTTCCCCTAAATTAAACCTACTCATAATACTACCAGCAAAAGGACCTTCATTTTTTCAATGGATTTCTAAACTTTAGCCTAACAACAGCTCCAACAACTCCAACAACTCCAAACCCAATACCAAGAAGACCAAGCTCAACAACACTAGAAACAACAAGACGAAGTCGCTGCTGCCAACCACAACAATTTCAAGATTTACATGCTCTTCCAAAAAACACTAGGTTGATTGGTTGACCATGACCGAACAACACTTGAGTATGTATAAATAATAACACATGTTCCGTCGATTATGGCCAAACAACACTTGAGTGTGTGATTTATACAAAGGAAAAAGAGATGAAGTCATGGGAAGGGAGGAAAAAAGGAGAGAACAAAAAACTAAAGGACGGGGATGGTTCACAGAAGGGAGGGAGGGTGGAAAGAAAAAAATGAGGAAGAAGGGATGGGATGGTTCACGGGAGGGGGTGTATTTGGAGGGTGTGGGGGGGGGGTAAAATAGGAAGTTTAGAAGTGTGGGGGGTGTGGTTATACCTTTGGCCGGTTTCTTAGGGCGGATGACAAAACCCTTGCCCTTTCTCATCCTATGCATGCGTGAATTTGTATTGAAATTGACGTTGCTAAACCTTTGCCCTCATGTATTTGGATTGGAATGTCGAAGGAAGATGGGTTTTGGCATGCTATTGGCTTTGAAGGTAATATCCAATATTGCTCCGGCTGTGGCTTGCTTGGTCATTCGGTGCTCGTTTGTAGAAAGGGTCATGGTAGGGCTGGCCCCCGAAAAGACCAATCTATGAACAATGTGTAACCTGCCCACAATAGGAAAGCTTCTGTGGTTATTAATGGTAATCATAATGAAGTTCTTGGCAATAATAATGCAGCTCCTGATAAGGACACTGATAATGAAGCCTTGGGCAAGGATGTAATGCATACTACACCCAATATGGCTCGTACCCAATGGAGGCCGGTAACTTCTGTTAATCCGCCTTTGGCTTCGCCGTCTCATTCTAAGGATGTGCAGGGTAACCCAGTTTTTGTAGAGACAAGTGATACTCAGGATCCGACTCAGTGTCCGGCCATGGCCATGTCGGGTTCCCCAGCTAAGGATAACCCCCTGACTGTTCTTAATGATTTGGTGGGGACTGTGCCTATTCCTTCCCATGCGCAGGTGGACTCCGGTGTGGGTGATTGTTTTTCTAGCCCTGTTAAGGCTCCTGCTTCAGCCCCTAGTGTTCAGGTTCATAACCAATTCGACCTACTATCAGAGCTTGAGGAGGTTGGTGATTTGGACATCGACAGAATTGATAGGACGGATCTTTCTCCGCGGGTGTTAAGTCGTTCCCTATCTTTTGATGGTGCTTGTAAGCCTAGGTTTACTCATAAATTGATGAGGTCCAATTCTTTTGAGGACTTGATTAACTTTCCTCCCTCGGATCACGTTCTTCAAAAGTTTCGTAAACGTTGTAAAGTCATCTCACAGAAAGTAAAACAAAAGGTTTATCTTGATACAAACAAACGACAAACTAGGGCTGCTTCTAAGGCCCCTTTTGCTTCGTCTGCCTAATTGTTTCCGGATGGCGGTCACCTTTTGGAATGCTAGGGGGTTGGAAATAAGGATACTAGGAATTATCTTAAGCTTCTTCGTTCTCAGCATAGAACCATGTTATTTGTTCTCTTAGAACCCAAATTGAGGGGGGGATCGTATTGCAAAGTTGGCCAAGAAATTACATTTCCAACATAGTCTCCATTGTAATCTGTGTAACATGCATATTTGGCTTTTGTGGGATAGTTGCATGGAGGTCTCTTTGGTGTTTGCTAGCTCATAGCATGTTACGGTTCGATGTCTGGTGGGGGATAGTTTTAGTGTCCTTCCTGCTCTCAGGTTTATGCGCAAGTGACGGGGTTGATCTAAGGGAGTTATGGAATAGTTTCGTGGATATCTCCGCTTTGTCGCTTTTCGAACCTTGGATAATGGTGGTGATTTTAATGTGATAGCTCATTCTAATGAAAAGTCGAGGTGCGCGGTATTTCGGCTCCGTATTCAAGACTTTAATGATTTCCGCACTCATGGTCCGGTCCGTGATGCCGGGTTTCAAGGTAGTCGGACACTTGGTGTAATAATCAAGAAGGCTCCGTCAGATTTGGCAACGCTGGATCGTATTTTTGATTAATGGTCAGATAATGCTTCTTATCCCGCCTTAAAAGTTACTCATCTCAAGAGAATCCATTCTGATCACTCTCTCACTGTGGACCTTCCTTGCGATCATAAACCTGAGGTCTGCTTAACTTTCAACCGACGTGGCTTGATCATGTAGATTTTCCACTCGACTTCGCAAAGGTCAATGGGAGAGACTCGTGTTGGGCACAACTTGTCGTTTTGCTCACGTATGTTAAAGCTCTAGCTACTTCAAGCAAGAGTTAAAACATTGGAATGTCTTCTGGTCACGCTCAAAGGAGGTTACCGCTAAACAAGATGATGTTAACAAAGCTCGAACCGGCACTTCAAAGCAGTACGGATCCAGATATTGCTGTGAACCCGGACGTGATTAAGCAAGCAAGCTTCTCAACTTCGATCGGGACGCGAGCTCACGCAGCAAAAGGCTCGACACCAATGGTTACTGTGACGGGATCGTAATACTTCTTCTTTCACGCTAGTCTTCGTGATCGGCCCTGATGAATATGATTTCTCTTCGCATGGACGATTTACAATTTGAGCTCGATGCTAATAAGGCCTAGGCAAAGTGTCATGGTTAATCACTTTTCCAATCTCTTTCGTCTCGCTCCACATACTATTGATGACTCTTTATTTCGCACATTCAAAGTTAAGGTGACTCTTCTAACAATGACGATCTTTTACAAATCTCCTACTGAGGCCGAGATTTGGAAGGCTATTATGATCTCAATCCAAACAATGCTGTGTCCGGATTGTCCCATTTATGGCACTTCAAGGGTTGCCGGAATATCAATGTTGCGTGAGGTTATTGGTGGCGGTTCAGAGTTTTTTGCCTTCGTGTTTGACGACGAGGGGTATGTCTCGCTACTACTTTAGTTCTTATCCCTAGTGGATAATCGTATTGTGCTTGTTCGACTTCAGGCCCCATCGCCTTTGCAACTTCACGAGTAAGATCATTTCTAAGATCAGTAGCCACTGCAGACCACTGCTCGCTCGCATATATCATTTCCTCGGGAACACCTTTGCTGCTTGGGGCGAGTATCAAGAAAATATCACTGGCGCAAGAGTTAATTTACATGATGGTTGGAAACGGTAATGTGGTTTTCAAGCTTGATATGAGTAAAGCCTACGATCGCTTGGAGTGGGATTTTCCTGA
>CM028384.1:97990349-98050975 GCA_013146195.2 Codonopsis lanceolata
ATGTCGTGCTGCGAGGTGATAAGAGTTAGGACAGGTTCTTACATGATCTAGGTGACGGATAGATCATAAATCTAAGTGACGATAGATTAACGATTCATATGCTTAGGATATAGAATGGATGAATTTTGCAGGGGATGGAGGTGAACCAATTGTTAATGAGACTATATCTATTTTTAGTGAGCGAACCCAGGACATTGAATGACATTATTAGGAATTGAACATAAAGGAGATATAATTGAAAACCGAGAATCCTAGATTTCCACTCACCATAAGATCTTAATATGCATTATTCTTGTCTAATTAGTTAAACATCTATAACTAGTAGTTTAGAGTAGAATTAAACAATAAAAACCCCCTTAGGTTAATAATTTGCTATCAATACTTTCGCCTTGCTCGCGTGATCACTTGTCTCGTGGTTCGACCCTTGCTTCCAAGTCTATTCTATAATAGTCTTGTTCACTTGCAAGGAAAAAGATTAATTAAAACATCGATCAGTGACCATCCCGGCTTGATCCGGCAGAGCTTTTGCTTGACTGACTGAGCATCCGGATATATGGGGATCTGGTATTCGACTATGGCTAGGTCTAGCCCCGACATATATTCGTAGGACCAAGCAAATATGTCCACGAACTCTTTGAGGAGATCGATGAGTGCTACC
This sequence comes from Codonopsis lanceolata, assembly GCA_013146195.2. Classification (NCBI taxonomy): domain Eukaryota; kingdom Viridiplantae; phylum Streptophyta; class Magnoliopsida; order Asterales; family Campanulaceae; genus Codonopsis; species Codonopsis lanceolata. The sequence continues at coordinate 97,991,008 of CM028384.1, forward strand.
CTTTTAGGGCCTTGTAGGTAGCTGCCGATTTTGATTTCTTTTATTTCATTGTCCAGTCCCAGATTGATAATGGACAAGTCTTCAATTGATGCTGATGAATGGTGTTGTTCCTGGTGCTCAACTGACTTTACAAGCTCAAGAAAATAATTTTTATCTTTTGGGTCCATTTCATTAAATGACTCATTATTATAGTTATTATTTAATGTGTCTTTTAATGTAGGTGCAACTAAGGAATAAGCAAAGACATTTAGATTATCATTAAAAGCAAATTGTACAAGGTTTATTACATTATTGAGGACCTGGGGTTTGAGATCCTCAACTTTAGGGAGCGGATCAGTAGATGATCAATCCGTAAGGCTAGGGGAAGAAATAGGGATAGTATATCCAAAGCGGTCCACCAGATCTGCGGGCATCAGGAGCGGGCCGGTCGTTGTATACCAGTTTTGCAGAGGCTTATCACCAATAAGCTCAAACTCAGCAGGGAGCTTTTCATAATAAGTACCTCCGTCTATCATACCCTGGAAACTGTCTCCCAGCCGTCATTAGGAACTTCTTGGTTTAGAATTTTGAGCATCATGCTTTTCAAATTTTCGATGTCAACCTCCATTTTGGTGGGCGGGAGAGTTGGGTTTTGGTAAATGCTGGTAGGATTAGGGAAGGCTGGGTTAATTTCTGGCTGCGGTACCTGGTAAGGATTTTGGGCAGGATAAGGATTTTGGGCTGGATATGAATATTGGGCTAGATATGGATATTGGGCAGGATATGGATTTTTGATAGGATAAGGATTTTGGGCAAGAAAGGGATATTGGGCTGGATAAGGATTCTGGGTTGGATAGGGATATTGGATTGGATAAGGATTTTGGATATGGTAGAGATATTGGATTGGATAAGGATTTTGGATAAGATATGGATTTTGGGTAGGATAGGGATATTGGATTGGGTAAGGATTTTGGGTAGGATAAGGATATTGGATTGGATAAGGATTTTGGGTAGGATATTGAGGGTATGATGAAAAAGGGTTAAATCTTTGGTAATAATAGGTATTTGGTGGGTTGGTGTTTGGCTGGAAATTGGATTTGGAGGCACATGGGAGGTTGATGCTTCTTAGGGGATTGCAGGGGAAGAGATTACCTCACCACTAGATTTTAAATTTTGCACTAGATTACCAATTTAGTTCATTATACGATCAGCATGTGCATCCAAATTTTGGTCTAGCCATTGCCGCATTGCTGGAGTGGAAGCGTACCCTGGAGCCCCTGCAGCGGACTGCTCACTTTTTGCTACCATACTGCTCGGATCTGTACCCTCTGAACTGATTCTGCCCTTATCTGATCTGATACTGATACCCTCGGATCTAATTTCTGCACTTACTTCACGTATCAACCGGCCAGTACTATCTCTGCCTTTCCAAATTTGAGCCAGGTTTCTGAGGAAAATGGGTTTGGAGGTATCGCAAGGCTGGCTAAAGGCTTTCTGGGCTTGGAGTACAACGTGCCTTTATTAGTATTTTTTATTTATTATTTATTTCCCTACAATTGACCAGATAAGCACCTGCTTTATTTTGACAGTCTCAGGACTTTTCCTGGAACAGTTGATTTTTTCTCCAGAGTATAGGACCAACGTATTCCACCGCTTTCGACTCCCAGATCGACCGATCCCAAAGGGGGGCATATACTCTTTCCAGGATCCACCATTCAGAATGGTCTAGGTCGAGCATCAGAGAATAATAAATCAGCCCCTGCGTATTTATTCTTTTTTTTTGTTGCGCAATTTATTATATATTTTTTCATTTTTTATTTGCGCACTTTTATTTTATTTATTCATTTTTTTTCTTTTTCATATATGTGTGTGTGTGTGTGTGTGTGTGTATATAGCAGGGGCTGACCCACAATTCAAAGATGCAAAACCCGGTCGATCATTGAAGTGTCCTGAGAATCTATGTGCATTCTAACGTTGGCTTATGCAGGGGGTAGGCTGGCCATGGTGCAGGATAGCAATTCGAAATATACATATATGCGTGCACATGTGTGCGGTATCTAAAAAGCAATAAAATCTTTATATTTTTCAGATATATAAACAGAAAATAAAACAGATATGGTCTGTCATGCTGTTACGCGTGGATTTTCTCGGTTTTTTAGTTTGAGCGCAAACGAAGCACATCATATTAACAAATAGAAAGAAAAGCGGAGAATCTATCTATCCCTATTAATTACAAAATTTGTCCTATATCCTCAAAATAAAATGGCAGAATAAATGCAAATATGTACAAATTTTGCGAAATAAAAATAATAAACAAAACAAAATAAATATATAGGGCCAAAAATAAAGCAATATTAAAAATAAAGCCTCGGCCCTTTTATTGTGTTACCCGGAATTTTATTGCAAACATATATATGACATATTTTTTTTCGAAATTGTTTTTGCTTTTTTTTAAAAAAATATATTTTTAAATATACCTGTAACAGTTATCGGAACGAAACTGCTGCAAGATGGAGGGTCATATCCACAAATATAGACACGGATGTATAGGAACGCAATATTCGAATGCATAAATTAATATAACAAGCATACTTTAGCCAGAAACAAATAAAAACAAAAAAAGTTTTTTTTATGGGTCTAGCCCTCCATTTTATTTAAAATAAAACGATCTCCCCAGCAGAGTCGCCACTGTGGGTCGCCCGGCGTGCGCCCGCGCCCCACGCGCCCTTGGATAGGGGTGTGCGTACGTGCGAATGCGGGACACCACTGCTCGCATTCCATTCTCCTTTGTTTATGGGAAAACGAAATTAAAAGTGCGAGAGGAGTGCTGTCTAAAATAGCGAATTGGAATGCGCCTCGGTTGACTTTAGTGGATTTTTGATCCAATATGGGAACTTTGAGTTTCACGCATGAAGTTATCCCTTGTTTAGGGGATACCAGGATATGGGAATACATCACCCTTTCATTCTCATTCTCCCTTTTTTAGGAGAAAACGAAAAAGTGCAAAAAAGGATGTTGCAACGCCCCCACTATGGATTTTATAAAAATAGCCTTATGGCCTATTTCGGATCACTATGAGTGCTTTGGGTTTTCCGCATAAAGTTATCCCTTGTTTAGGGGATATCAGGATATGGGAATTCATCACTCTTTCATTCCCATTTTCCCTTTTTTTTAGGGGAAAATGGAAAAGTACAAGAAAGGAGTGTTGCGACGCCCCACTGGATCCAAAATGTTTTATAGAGTCTCCCATCTTTATTTTAAGGTAAAAATAAAGCAATATCAAAAAAAAGAAAAATAAGAGATTATAAAAACGGGTTCGGAGCCTAAGTTACGAGTTGGGAAAGTGCTAGGCACTCAACTCGCCCTTTCGGTCTCAAAAGCAGTTTTTGGCTAAAGTATGTTTTTTTGTTATATTTATTTAGCAAATAAACAAAGCATTTAAAGACAGGAAATAAAAAGCAAACACATCCGCAACTACATTATTTACGGACTTGCAGCCGTCTCCTTACAATAATTACAGATATATTTAAAAATATTTGGCCATTATAACCACTCTTTTTAGATAGTATTTTCTACCTAAATCCGGGCAGCACAACGGCTTATATTTTCTACTTTGGGCCGGATTTAAAGAACAACTTTTATAAAAATAACGCCCTTAAAGGCTATTATCTTTTAGAGCGGAGTGTGTTCGCTCTGTCCTTCTCGGGAGAGGGAGACTTTTATGCTGCTGTTGTTGTGATTTGGGCAGAGTGACGGCTTATTTTTGGTGGTTTTGGCTCGCTCACTCGGCAAAATGACGACTTAGTTTTGGTGGTTTTGGCCTATTTAGTTGGGCGGAATGACGGCTTATTTTTGGTGATTTCGGTCTATTTACTCGGGCAGAGTAACGGCTTACTTTATGGTTTTTGGGTCGGGGAAATAGGGCGGATACCTAACTAAAGGGCTATGGATCACTTTAATCGGTGGGTTTTTGGTTTGGCGAAGTTTTGGTAGGGTTTCAAGGCTTTATAGGCTGACCACTCCCTATCTCACTTCACTCACTAAGTTTCTCAACGTTAGGGCGACGTAGAGAAATTTTATCGGTGTTTTCTCTCTTCTCTTTTCCAAGCTTCTGAAGTGAGTCTCAACACCTCTATTTATAGCTGGAGGAGGGGACACCTAGGGGATTAAAAATCCTCTCTGTGCATTTAAAATTCTTGTACACCAGGCTTTCGTTCGTGCACAATGCGTTAACTGGGAGAGGCACTGTAGCTAGCTGGGCGCGGATCCAAGGTGTTCTTGGTGCGGCGCCAAGACCTCCTTTTGGCCGCGCTAAGCTACTATTCAACTTTCAGTTTTTGCACTTTTATCCCTCGCATTTTACTGTTTCACGCATCCTGCTTTGCCTTTCGTATTTTTAACTCCTGTAACTTGACATTTGTTATGTTTAAACAGTTCTTGATATCACATGCCATAGTCACACATCAGGGGTACGAAATTGGGGTGTCTACAAGGGGCTGACCCACAATTCAAAGATGCAAAAACCGGTCGGTCTTTGAAGTGTCCTGAAAATTTATATGCATTCTAACGATGGCTTATGCAGGGGGTAGGCTGGTCATGGTGTAGGGTAGCAATTCGGAATATATTTACATGCGTGCGCGTGTGCGCGGCATCTAAAAAGTAATAAAATATTTTTGTTTCAGATATAAAACAGAAAATAAAACAGATATGACCTATCTTGCTGTTATTTGTTGATTTTCTCGGTTTTTTTAGTTTGAGCGCAAGCAAGCAAGCAATCACATCAGGAAATAGAAAGAAAAATAGGGAATCTATCTATTCCTATTAATTACAAATTGGCCCTAATCTCCAAAATAAAATGACAGAATGAAATAATAAATGTATAAATTTTGCGTAATAAAGAAGAACATAAATAATAATATAGAACCGAAAGTAAATAATAAAATAAAGCCCCAGCCCTTTTGTTGTGCTGCCCGGAAATTTATTATATATATTTTTTGATGATATTTTTTTGAAAAATATATATTTTTAAATATACCTGTAACAGTTACTGGAACGAGACTGCTGCAAGATGGAGGATCATATCTACAAATATAGACACAAATATATAGGAACGCAATATTCAAATGCATAAATAAATATAACAAGCATACTTTAGCCAGAAACAAAGAAAAACAAAAAATGTTTTTTTATGAGTCTAGCCCTCAATTTTTATTTAAAATAAAAACGATCTTCCCAACAAAGTCGCCATTGTGGATTCCCCGGGATGCGCCCACGCCCCGCGCGCCCATGGATAGGGGTGCGTGTACGTGCGGAAGCGGGACACCACGCTTTCCATTCCACCATCCCTTGTTTAGGGGAGGACGAAATTAAAAATACAGAAAGGGTGCTGTCTAAAATAACGCGTTGAATACGCCTCGGTCACCAAAGTGAGTTTTTGGTCCATATGGGAGCTTTGGGTTTTCTGTATCAAGTTATCCCTTTTTTAGGGGATACCAGGATGCAGGAATACATCACTCTTTCATTCACATCTTCCCTTGTTTAGGGGAAAATGGAAAGCCTTTTTTAGGGGATACCAGGATATAAGAATACATCACCCTTTCATTCTCATTCTCCCTTTTTTAGGGGAAAACGGAAAAGTGCAAGAAAGGATGTTGCGATCCCCCACTGGATCCAAAATGTTTTTATAGAGTCGTCATCTTTATTTTGAGGAAGAAATAAAGAAAAACCAGAGATTACAAAAAAAATGGGTTCGGAGACTAAGTTACGAGTTGGGAAGGTGCTAGGCACCCAATTCGCCCTTTCGGTCTCAAAAGCGGTTTTTGGCTAAAGTATGTTTTTTGTTATATTTATCTAGCAAATAAATAAAGCATTAAAAGGCAGGAAATAAAAACAAATACATCCATGGCTACATTATTTACGGACTTGCAGCCGCCTCTTTATAATAATTACAAATACATTTAAAAATATTTGGCCATAATAATGGCTCTTCTTAACGCTATTTTTCTAAATAAATCCGGGCAGCACAACGGCTTATATTTTTACATTGGGCCGGATTGAAAATAACTTTTTATAAATAAACGCTCTTAAAGGCTTTTACCTTTTAGAGTGTGGTGTGCTCGCTTTATCCTTCTCGAGAGAGGGAGTCTTTTTTATGCTGCTGATGTTGTGGTTTGGGCAGAGTAACGGCTTGTTTTTGGTGGTTTTGGCCTTTTTACTCGGGCAGAGCAACTGCTCTTTCCGAGGTTTTTGGACCGGGGAAATAGGGTGGATACCTAACCAGGGGGTTAGGAATCACTTTGACCGGTTGGATTTGCTTTTGGAGAAGTTTTGGCAGTGCTTCGAGGCTTTATAGGAGGAGCGCTCAATCACTCACAAATCTTGCAGCGTAACAACGACGCAGAGAGTTTTTCGATGTCTTAAGTGTGATCTGAAAGCGAACCCGGGGCCTCTATTTATAGGCTGGACGAGGGACATCAAAGGAATTAAAATTCCTCACTTCGTGCTCGAATTCCTTGTATAGTGTGCCAGAAAATTGATACATTGCGCGAACTGTAGCACTCATGTAGCAAGTTTGGGATCCATGTAGCAAACTGGGCACGGCCATAAGTCCATATGGGTGCCGCGCCAAGCATCCTAGTTGCCAGCGCCAACTGTTCCTTTTCCAGCTCATTTTTTACGCTTTAGCCCCTGCATTTTACTATTTTGCACATCCTACTTTATCTTTTGCATTTTTAAACCCTGTAACTTGACATTTGTTAAGTTTTAACAGGTCTTGATATCTCATGCCAGAGTTACATACCAGGGGTACGAAATTGGAGTGTCTACAACGAGCAACACTTGAGAGCGGTACTGCAGATTTTAAAGGAGGAGAAATTATATGTGAAGTTTAAGAAATGTGAGTTTTGGTTGAAAACAGTGAGTTTCTTGGGTCATGTAGTGTCAAAGGATGGAGTCTCAGTAGACCCGTCCAAGATATAAGTGATAGTAAACTGGGAGAGACCGACGACCGCTACGGAAGTTCGAAGTTTCTTGGGACTAGCAAGATATTATCGTCGTTTTGTAGAAGGCTTTTCAAAAATCGTAGGACCTCTAACCCAGTTGACTCAAAAAACAATAATTTTGTTTGGACAGAGGAGTATGAAACAAGTTTCGAGGAGTTGAAGAAAAGATTGGTGTCAGCTCCAATTCTTGCTTTACCGTCAGGATCAGATAAGTTTGTGATCTACAGTGATGCTTCGTTGAAAGGCATGGGTTGTGTATTGATGCAGGATGGGAAGGTGATTGCCTACGCCTCGAGGCAGTTAAAGAACTTTGAAAGAAACTACCCAACCCAAGATTTAGAGTTAGCCGCGGTAGTGTTTGCTTTAAAGATTTGGAGACATTATTTGTATGGAGTGACTTGTGAGATTTATACCGACCACGAGAGTCTTAAGTACATTTTCACTCAGAAAGAATTGAATATGAGACATCGGCGATGGTTGGAGCTATTGAAGGACTATGACTACACCATTCTCTATCATCCAGGTAAAGCCAATGTTGTGGCTGATGCTTTGAGTCATAAGAGCAAGGGAACCTTGGCAATGATGTTAACGAAGGAGAAGAGCATTCTCGAGGATATCGAGAATTTGGGTTTGGAAGTTCGGGTAAGGGGATGAAAAGGTTATCTGGCACGATTGAGTCTTCAACCATCCTTACTAGAGAGGATCAAAACTGCCCAGAAAGTCGACCCGGAGTTAGTAAAAATTTGTGAAGGGGTATAGATTGGAGCTCAAGTGGACTTTCGACTTGGAGGGGATGATATTTTGCGCTTTGGTAAGAGGGTCTGCATTCCATCGGATCCAGAGTTAAAGATGGAAATATTAGAAGAAGCTCACAATTCAAGATTTACGATACATCCTTGGAGCACAAAGATGTATCAGGATATGCGAGACACTTTATGGTGGAGTAATATGAAGCGAGAAATTGCAGAGTTTGTGTCCAAATCTCTCGTGTGTCAACAAGTGAAGTGCGAACATCAGAGACCGGGAGGATTGTTATAGTCAATGCCCATAGCCAAGTGGAAATGGGAACATACAACCATGGACTTTGTTGTGGGGTGCCAAAAACACTAAAAGGAAAGAAGTCCATTTGGGTTATCGTGGATCATTTGACGAAGTCAGCACACTTTTTAGCCATCAGGATAAATGACCCGTTGGAAAAGTTGGCCAAGATGTATGTAGATGAGATTTTCAAGTTACACGGAGTGCCATTCTCGATTGTGTCTGATCACGACACCAGGTTTACCTCGAAGTTTTGGGGTAGTTTGCTAGAAGGCTTTGGGCACCACTTTGAGTATGAGTACGGCCTTTCATCCGTAGACAGACGGCCAATCTGAGCGCACCATCCAGACTTTGGAAGATATGCTTCGTTCTTATGCTTTAGACTTTCAGGGTAATTGGGATGATCATTTACCTCTAGTGGAATTCACCTACAACAACAGTTACCATGCAAGCATTGGTATGGCGTCGTACGAAGCGTTATATGGAAGAAGGCGTTGTACGCCTACATGTTGGGATGAAGTAGGAGAACGAAAATTGTTGGGACCAGAATTGGTACAGATTACCTCGGAGAAAGTACAATAGATTAAGAAGAGAATGTTAACGGCTCAGAGAAGACAGAAGTCCTACGCCGATAAACACCGACGTGAACTGGAATTTGGAGTAGGGGATCATGTGTTTCTCAAGGTTTCCCCTATGCGTGGAGTTATGAGATTTGGTATTAAGGGTAAACTTAACTTGAGATTTGTGGGACCATTTGAAGTGCTCGAACAAGTCAGGGAAGTTGCATACCGACTAGCTTTACCACCAGTACTTTCAGGGGTGCACAACGTGTTCCATGTTTCAATGTTGAGGAAGTATGCCCCAGATCCGAGCCATGTGATCGAGTATAAGAAGCTCCGCTTAAGGGAGGATCTTAGTTACGCTAAGCAGCCTGTTAGAATTGTAGATCAAAAAGATCAAGTTCTTCGAAAGCGAACCATTCCATATGTCAAGGTTCAATGGAGCAATCACACCGAGAGGGAAGTTATTTGGGAACTTGAGGAGGAAATGAAGGAGAAGCACCCCGAACTCTTCTCTTGACTTGGTACGTAAGTTTAGGGACTAAACTTCTTTTAAGGAGGTGAGAGTGTAATACCCCGATTATTTTAATTTTAAAATATTAATTTATATTGATTAAAATAAATTTTTTGTTTTGGACCTATTTGGTAACTAATTAATTTGGGTTTGGGCTAGGCCCATTTTTTTTACTAAGACTTTAATTCTAGTCCTTTATTAGTGTAACTTAATTAATTTTAGTCTATTTAATATTAGGCTTTTCGGTTAGGGTTAAGTAAACCCTAACAAGTGGAGTATAAAAGAAAGCTTTAGGGTGAAAAAAATAATAATAATACTAATAATAATAATAAAAGTGGGCGCCAAGTTAAAAGGTTGGAGAAGGAAGGCTTCCGGCGGCGCACCAAACCTCCGGCAGACGAGATATCAAGTCTTTGATTCGAGGTAAGATATAACCTCTCCCGTTTCTAATCCAAGTATGACTCTTCAGTTGGAATCAGTAATCCGGATTATCTGTTTAAAGATTAAAAGAATTGTTAGAGTGAAAAGGTGACAGTATGGTTATGTATTGGTTTCCTTGGATTGTGAAACTGTGCACACACAAAAAAACAGTATGAGATGGAGATGGGTTGTTACTTTGATTTCTTTTTCTAAACATCTGATTAATAGTAGTATTTTGGTTTTGCTTCTACCTTTGTTAGAAATTGACTGCTACTGTGATGTTGTTGTTGGGAGATTAGTGAGGAGAAGGCGGAAACTGAACAAATAAGAAAGGGAGAAGAAGAACAGAGAGGGCGGATAACTAGTTAGGAAAGGAAGGAAGTGGGTTTTGAATTGATTTCAACATAGAGAGAGGAACAAATTGTCAAGGAGTATTTGACTGTAAATTGTGTGTGAAGAGAATAGTTTAGTCAAAAAGGAGAAAAGAAAAGGGAGGGCTTTATGTGGTTATGAATGTCTTGGAACAAGAAGAGAAAGTGGAGAAGAGAAGCAAATTATTTTTGTAATAAAGAGGGAGGATTCAAAACAGTGGGTTTTGTTCTTTGGGTAAAGAAACGAATAAATAAGTGTTTATGGAGTGTATTGAGCTGGATATGGGAGTATTAAAATACAAGCTTTGCTTTTATTTTGATGTGGTAAACAATATTATTAAAATAAACCATGGCCAAAAAAAATTTGTTTATTAACGATAGCAATGAACTGGTTTATTTTGACTAATTAGCTACCATACTTTAGTAATCTAATCCATATCTTGAGTTTTAGATTTTGGACAAGCAAACTTGCGGTGATCGTTCGTGTTTTGGAGTTAGTCTTCACTAAGCTTAGCAGGTAAGGGATTACGTTTCTTTTAGGTCCTTTGGAAAAGTATAAAATACTTTTAATGTTAGGCTTCCGTTAATTCTTGAATTTATTCGTTCTTTCAATTGTCATGCCCGACCTCGTGCCGGTAGTTGTTTTGACTTCGTCGTTAGCCTTTGTTGACCATCTTCGTTTTGATTTCGTTATCAAAATTTTCGTGCTTGAACTTGTCCGCATAAAATATATTTTTTTTACTTATCGAAAAATCTGTTTCGTAATTGTCAACCTATCGGCATACTCATTTATATTAAAAATAATGATTTGCAATACAAGTATTGTTTGATAGTCGTGCATTTATAGTACTACTTATGTTTTGAAAATAATTATGATCACTAAGTATGAACAACCCGTCAAGGGGATAACGTGACAAACAATTAAATAAATTAAATTGCACCACTTGGCCCGTGAGTGCGGTAATCCGGATATACCTTAATATTGTACCATTCGGGGGATTTGTGTAACCTTCGGGGGATTTGTGTACCCTACGGGGGATATGCGTACCCTTCGGGGGATTTGGTTCTTGGTCAATAGACCCTTACGTGATCTTAATAAATATTTTTGATCTTTGGTTATTACTAGCTGGTATGGGACAGTCAGTAATGACAAACTTATTTGATCCATATTGTTTTGTTTTGAACTCTCCATTTAAAAAGAATTTATATTCTTGTCGTTCGATACTTATCTTTGATTTTGCAAGTTATCAAATTTCTAAACTCTGTTTTACATACTGCACGATTATTCTTTGAGTCACCCCTCCGTAGAAACCGGAGGGACGACGTATGATCTTACTGAGCTTTGTTCGCTCATCCTTCACGTCATTCTTCTTCCATGTCAGAATTAAGGACTAAGGCTCCGTTTGTTTCACGAAAAATGACTTCCGGAAAACGTTTTCCTCATTTTCCGGTGTTTGGTAACATTAGGAAAATACAGTCAACGTAAAAGGTTTTCCGAGTCAACGGAAAATGATGGCTTCTTTTCCGGAAAATGACTTACGGATTCATTTTCAGTAAGTCATTTTCCAAATGTTCGGGCACCCTCCGTCCCCTTTCACAATTGCATATATTTACTTACACACACAATATTTCACTCAACAAATAAATGGTTTAGAAATATAAATAAAGTTTGTGCACACTCTTTATAAATTATAATTTTAATAAATGTTTACTACGTTCTAAAATTAGTGTCAACTATATTATTTAGGGACATCCTAACCATTGTCAATTTTCTATTTTAAAACATTTTTTTCATATCAATTATCAATTTTTTTTATTTGTAATTGTGAGATTGAAAAAAGATAGACATTGATTTGACATCATTAATGATAAATTGAGGGTTGCTAAAGAAAAACTACTTAAAGTTCAACACTATTTTATATTCAATATGTGCATTAATATTAGAATATGTTTATTTGTATTTATTCATATATAGTTTTCCGTAACAATTTTTAGGGACATCTTAAGCATTGTCTATTTTCTATTTTAAAATATTTTTTTTTCATATCAATTATCAAAAAAATTATTTGTAATTGTGAGATTAAAAAAAGATGGTCCTTATTGATTTTCTAGGGACATCCTAAATATTGTTCATTTTCTATTTTCTATTTTTGTATTTATTCATATATTGTTTTCCGTAACATTTTCCGTGTGTTTACCAAACACCCGTAAATGTTTTCTGACATATTTTCAAAAGATTTACCAAACACTTGAAAATAAAATCTTTTGATTTTCCGGAAATCATTTTCTGGAAATGATTTTCCGTGAAACAAACGGAGCCTAAGCTTGAGGTAGAGGATACCCGTGAAGGAATCAAGATTTTAGGGCGTATTTATATGTTTTGGAATTTATTGGAGTCTGGAGATGTAGTTAATTTAATAGACTGTGTTTCGTAATTTTATTTTAGATGACTGTATTTAAATGGGAGACTTTTGTAATTCTAGTTGGATGACGTTTGATTAGTCTTTATTTAAGTTTGAATTTGTAGTGACGTGGCCAGATGTGGGCCCATGTAGTGAGACTCGAGTTTAAGGCGTTACAAAAGTAGAGACATTGACCTGCTTTTCGACTATCTAGTATTTGATACTCACAGGTAGCTAGTGACAACATTGCATGTTATAAGACATAGTATTCAAATACTCGCTAGCAGTCGCATAGTATTTTATGATGTAATATGTATTATTGACCTATGTTGGTGATTGAGCATGATGTCCAGTATTTACGGACTCATCAATTGTCTCTTGGTTTTGGTGGTAGGACTAGAGGACTACCCCTGTGTTGATATTGGTATCCAGTAGCTATGGACACAATTAGGATTCTAAGGTAATGTGTGGTTACCTCTGAATTTTATGAATAATATAGATTTAACGGTTTGCCTTATGAGATTTTCATAAGAAAGTCTAGTAATTATATACTTGTCTTTTATAATGGGTGTATGTGGCAGGACAAATGGCCTACTCTTGTGTTGTTGAACGTTTAGTACTTACAAGCGTTGCATTCGTTATCGTTGAGTATAGTGTTGGTTTTAAGCAAATACATGTTTGATATGTGTGTTGAGCTCCCATACTTGGAACTCAACAACTGTGTTTATTCACGAGCAAACATTCATGCTTGGTACGTGTGTTGGGTTCCCATACTTGGAACTCGACAGTTGTGTTTATTACAAGTACCAGAGCGATGATAATTCGTAAGGTCAAACCATACCGGCGAGTCTTAGGTAACAACTTAGTTATCCTTGCGACTATACAAGTAGACTCTATGTATAGAGTACTAGCAAACCCCGACCCAAATCATCCCTTAGAAGGGTTCTCAAGTTCAATGTCTTGGGTTCCCCAAGATATTCACAAGGCGACTCTAGTGAGTTGGTATTCCAACATCAAAAATCCCAATTCCCTAGGTTTCATACAGGCATAGATTACATTCTTACAAGTCTTGGGACTTCATTTAAAGTCCGACAAGTATCAATAGTTCTAGTTCATAATTGAACCAATTCAAATGTCTTTCACTCGAGTCACTCATTTGTGATCCACACATAACCAATCAAATGACTAGAGATAATCTCGCACTTAACATGACTTAAGAACCTCAATTAGAGTCCTAAGCCACGAATCAACCTTAACACCAATTCGGTCTCACCCGATCAAATCTCAAAATTCGTGATTGAGAATCGATGAACACAAGTAATTATAGGAATTTATCCTAAGGCCCAAAATAACAACTTTTATAATTAATTGACTCCATTTGGGTCAAATTATAAAGTTTGAATTCCTAGGTCAATGGGTTCAAACCCTCACTAACACTTATTAATATCCAACAAAACGTATCATTTCGACAGGTGTAACAATGATAATTTACGGGGAGCAAGTCTCTATCAACCTAACATCAAATTGACTTAGAGAGAGAAACTAGGGCTTAAGTAACGTACCTCTTCCATCCAATAAACTCGAAAGGAAACGAAAACAAACCAACTGGAAAGACTCTACTCGGGGAGGGCTTTGTGATGGCAGTCTTGGCTCGTCAAACGGATGGCCGGAGCTTTGGGAATCGGCAAAACACACACTCTCACTCACTCTCTCTCTCTCCGTTCTTGGTTGAAGACGGTGATAATGAGGAGAGGGGAGGGAGTGTTGGGGGGTTATAAGGGTGTTTAAGGACAATAATACCCTCAAATGGGTGAAGGAGGAAGGTTAAATTGGGGGTAGGATAGTAATTTCCTGTCAAAAAACGCAATTTAAACAAGTCTGCCCAAAGCAGAGTAGAGGAAGGCAGTCGCTCAGACGAGGAGGCCTGGCGAGTGCCTGGTCTCAGATCAGGAAATGTAATGTGCTGGAATTTGTGCGGTCGCTTGGTCCTTTTGACTGAGCGAGCGCTTGGTCTTTGGGAGGTGAAAAAGGCTTGAAACTTGGCCCAAATGATACCCAATTCAACCCCAAACATACTAGGGCGTAACCCTACTCAAAACCCATCCGAAACACATGTGAACATCACATGAAACAATTAGGAACGAAGGTCAAAACACACAACGAAAATCAAACTATGCAAACCTCCACCAAACCCAAACTAAGCAAGCTTAGTTAAACTTCCCTAAATATGTTAAGGACTATAATACAAGGTCTAGAACTCAAACCAACCTATCACAATTCAAATAGACATGCAATTCAACCAAGGAAGGTAAACCGAGAAACCCTAAGATCTAAATGATTAAACAAAGCAACAATGCTTCCAAACTCTCAACCAAGTATCCTATGATCAAGATCCAAGTTATAAGACATACAAGAAGGGTTAATCTATGGACTAGAGTACTCGTACAAGGTCCAACAACAATACACGAGTATAGAAACTCCAAAAGACGCGACATACGCGAGATTCGGTTTCACGCATCGCGATAGAGACGAATGCGATGCAATAGCACCAGAAGCATAAATAGACTACTGGAATCTATCTCATAGTAAGACTAACACTCTAAAACCTTTCAAGACAAACAAGTAGTGCTACAGCCATTTGACACGCAAAACAAGGAAGTCAAATATACAAAGGTTCGGGGTCTCACACGCCCACGCTTGAACATAGTTTTATTCTCACTTAATCATCAAAGTGTGACACTTTATTGTTAAAACTTATTTACCATTAGTCCATATGGGACACCTAATGGAAATATTCCAACATTCTCCCACTTGACCCATATGACGACTAAATAATTCAACAATGACTTTAAGTGTGCACAATGTTAAATTCACTATAATGTCAATTTGACTTTCTTTTAATTAAGCCAAACTAATTGTATCATGGTGGTTACACATTGTTTTATCGATATGGTTCCTTCCAAGTATCACAAATTAACCCATCTTAACTTTAACCGTAATGAGGTAAAACATAAGCCTTGACCTTACTGTCTAAATCCATTCTAACATTAAACAGTACAATGCACATAAGTAGAAACATAAAATACATACATGAGCTCAAAGTGTCATAATCTAAATAGTAAAACAACTCTTATGTATTTATATATATACATATGTTCCCATTATGCTAACAAGAAATTTTGTATGATGCCCATCCTTTCAACATGACTATAAAATGTCTTAGGAGGTAATCCCTTTGTTAACGGATCTGCTACCATTAGATCGGTGCTAATGTGCTCTATAGACACTATATGTTTCTGCACTTTTTCCTTAATGACCAAATACTCCAATTCCATATGTTTAGCACCTTTAGAGTACTTGTCGTTCGTTGAGAAGAAAATAGTTGCAGAGTTATCACAATAAATTCTCAGCGGCCTAGCTATACTGTCAACAATTCAAAGCCCTAAGATAAAGTTATGCGACCACAATCCATGAACTGTTGCCTCAAAGCAATGACGAACTGCTTTCTACTTCTCCATGATACTACTCCTTCAGCCAGAAGGAACAAATAACCGAATGTTGACTTTTTTGAGTCAACACATTCGGCATAATCTGAATCTGAGTAACCAATTACTTCGAGGTGATCAGACCTCCTGTATCACGCATATAATCTTTGGTCCCTTGTAAGTACCGAAGAACTTTATTTGCAGCCTTCTGGTGGTCTATTAGATTACTTTGATATCGACCCAACATTCCAACAATAAAGCTGATATGAGATCGAGTATTAGTCTGTGCATACATTTAGCTCCCAACCACTAAAGTATACGAAATAGAGTTCATTTCCATTAGTTCCAAATCATTCTTGGGACACTGCATTAGACTATACTTGTCCCTTTTTTTTTGTATTGGAACTATCCCAGCTGAACATTTCTCCATTTTGAATCTCTCTAAACTTTATCAATATAGGCCTTTTGAGACAATCCTAACAGTCCATGTAATTTGTCACGAAATATTTCCATTCCTATCACATAAGATGCCTCACCCAAATCCTTCATTTCAAAGTTCTTAATTAGAGAGAAATTCCTTTACGTTACGTAACGGTCCAACATCATTTGCCGCTAGCAATATGTCATCAACATACATGACCTAGTATGAACTTGTTCGCAATGACCTTCATGTAAATACACCAATCAACAGTGTTCTCCATGAAACCATAAAGTGTAATTGTATTATTGAATTTAAGATACCATTGTCGGGAGGCATGTTTCAGTCCATATATTAACTTCTTTAATTTACACACCAAAATTTTGTTTCATGTGATCACAAACCCTTCTAATTGGTTCATATAAACTTTCCCTTCCAACTCACCATTTAGAAAAACACTTTTGGTATCCATTTGGTGAAACTCTAAATCATAAGGAGTAACCAAAGCCAAAATAATTTTTAAAAAGTCCTTTGATACCGAAGAGAAGGCCTCTTTAAAGTCAATGTCATCCTTTTGTGTATAACCTTTAGCAACGAGTCTGGCCTTTACATTTCAATGTTGTCTTTCGAGTCATGTTTGGTCTTAAAAACTCATTTACAACTGACTCGTCTGGAACCTTCAACAACTCTACTAACTCTCAAACCTCATTATCATATATCGACTTAATTTCTTCTTTCATGACATTGTTGGTCCATTTTTCTAAATTATCACTATTTACCGCTTGACTAAATGAGACTAGATCCTTATCAATACTTGTCACATTCATGTTCAAGATTATTCACCACATAGTTTTCAAGAATATCAGGGTTTTTTTTTTTTTTTTTTTTCTTTTTTTGCATTACAAATCGTCTTAAAGGTATTTCTTGTGGTGGTTGATTAATAACTTTCTCAACTGCAACTAGCTCATTTACAATATTCTCATTTTGTAGGTTTTGAACATTAACTAGTTTCTTAAAAGGTATTTCCTTTGTTTGGGGTAAAACCTTATGTCTTTCACCAATACATTTTGGAATATCTTTTGATTAACACATAGTTAACTTGATAAGCAATGAGTAAGGAACATGGGGTACAATATGTATTATGAACAAAAATGAAAATTACATTTCTCATGTTTCAACTACTTAACAGCAAATTTATAACTAAGACATCATGAAATTTGCTCCAAGAGATCTTTAATCCCAGTTCTACTTCCACAGTGACCCAAAATGGAATCAC
This sequence comes from Codonopsis lanceolata, assembly GCA_013146195.2. Taxonomy (NCBI): domain Eukaryota; kingdom Viridiplantae; phylum Streptophyta; class Magnoliopsida; order Asterales; family Campanulaceae; genus Codonopsis; species Codonopsis lanceolata. The sequence continues at coordinate 98,008,472 of CM028384.1, forward strand.
TTAAGTATTGTGCAGAAATTAATAGAAATTTGATTTTGCCGGTCTTCTAACTTCATGAATTATCAGGCGGCGTTGAGTGTCAGCTAGTTTGAATTCGATCGTTGGGGTTTGGAGAGTAGTGGATGAACTTGGCTGCTGCTACAGCACGATCCCCTCTCTTGATGATTTTCTCCAGCTCGCCAACCTTCTCCGACAGTAAGCCCACATGAGAGTTTGTGTACTCAACCAATTTGTTTGCAGTTTCCAGAGCATTACACAGCTGAGATCGAAAAGAGGACAGTTTTAGTTCACACATTCGTGGATGACATGCAATCAAGAGGAGATTTTCTCTAATAGAAACACCATCACCAAATTTAAGAATATATAATCAAAAAATAATTAACGAATCTAAGAATGAAAAATCTTCAAAACTCTACAATACTAACATCTACTCAAAAGAATCAAGCTAATAAGTTTTAGATTCCAAAATTACCCTTATGTTTATCAAACTTACAAAACAAAAAAAGGATGTTGATATTTAAAATCAAGGGTATTTATAGAACACTACTCAAAATTTTAATCCATAAAATGTGCAACTTCAATGTGGATTCTTTGAGTGCAATGGGGTATATGAGACTGGTATTGAGTGTAGACGCTCAAGTTCAAGTGCATAAAAGCAAGTCAGAAATTAGGAGGTGGGAGATGAGTCCCAGACGCTTTTGGTTCTATTTAGGCTCTCTTTGTTTGGATAACTTAGCTTAGCCTTAGTCTCAATCACTAGGGCTCATTAGGTGAATCCTTTTCCGCCATTCTCTTTGAATATATGGGAAAAAAAGGAAAATCAAAAAAATAAATACAAGTGTCTTTATAAAGACAGCCCTTTTTTCTTCTACTTTTACAACACTCACAATCAAGTATACTCGAGAGCAGGACAAGGGTGAGGGACAATAAATCATCACCAGCACTCATTGAGAGTACACATTTCTATTTATCGCCTTCTCGTTTTCCTTTCCATTGTATTTTCGTGCAACCAAACAAAGCCTCGTAGCATGGTGGGAAAATTGAGGGATACTCGAAGGGGTGGCTGTACTTTGGACAGATAAGTGGATGGATGAATATATCTATTGCACCAAAAAGAAGTGGATGAAAAAGTTGGCAATCTTGAGAAAACATAGCAATTAATTGTATAACCTTCCATGACCCACAATCGTAACAAACCACATACACAAATAGGTGGTTATGTTACTAATAGCTAGCAACTGTCATTCGTTCTAAGAACATTCTGATGTATTCTGTGGAACATGAGAGACCGTAATGAGTTTCCGCGTGTCATGCTTAGAGTCCTTAACAAGTTGGTCAAAAGCTCAGATGCAAGTGGGTTGGGTTCTACATACTTATCTATGAAGAAAACAATCATTTCAAATATATATCCAAATATTCATCAAGACAGCGTTATTGATGTCTGAACACTTGAAAACTTTGCTTTTTATTGTTTCAAGCTATTAGTTTCAGTCTTTCAGATGTGGAACTTTTAAACCATGTTTAAAAAAAAAAAATATATATATATATATATATATATATATATATATATATATATTATAAAACAAATTTCATTTTCAGATCCTTTGTCCATTGGTATCACTGAAATCCACACTCTTTATTAGGGTAAGGTATTGAGATCCACATCCACTAGGAAAATGATCCACATGCAACCACAAGTTGGATACCAGAGACATAAACCAAAGGAAAATAGTATGGATCCAAACTTTTTTGTTCAAATTTATCATCTCAATCTAGGTATCAAGTATAAGGGTTAAAGGGTGACATCAAATGATGTGTCATCTCGAACCAATCACACGCTTGCCACCTAGATTAGAATGAAAAAATGGACTAAAAATTTCGATGCTATCACTACTTACAACCAAAACCTAATAAGACTATTACAGTACGAGCTTTCTTCCTTTCCTAGGTGGGTTGGCTAGCTTTATAGGTGAAGTACTTGTGGGCCAGGTAAATCGTCCTAATTACCATATACCCTTAAACAGTGACATACTAACAAAAAAAAAATCTAATTAACTAATTGTAAGTTGCTAAGAGTCGAACCTCGAGCCACATATATCTAGCACCAATATGTCTTCATAAAACAAAACCTAATTATACTATTACAAAACAGAGCCTTTATAGAGACGAAGTATTTGATGGCCAAACAAAGCATTGAAGTTGCCAAAACACCCTAAAGAATAACAAACTAACAATATCACTAATAACTACTGCATCATCATCATCATCATCATCATACGGGATTCTGAAGGTGAGAAAAAAAAAACTATTCACTCTGGTGTGTTCCAAGTGTCCTAGTGTGTTGGGATAGTGTAGATGTTGAACACTTGTCCGATATGAACACAAGAACCTTTGGAGACTGTTGGGGATTCAAAGGTTGGGTTGGGTAAGGTAGCCAAATAGCCACTGTAAAAACTATTAGGACCTTCGTTTAGATTAGTGTTTTGATGATGCTAATTAGGTTAGATTAATCCCCATTTAATGATTTTAGAATTACTGTAAAAAAGAGTTTTTGTCACAACATGATTGATCGCAGCTATTTAGCTGTTTCATTTCAATGAAACAGTTATCATTTAGAAACATAACTGTTTACACTCTAGAACATTTATAATGGAGTACACAGCTAACGGTTATACATCAAGGGCAATAAAATTATTTCATGATGCCACTACAAAGCCCTAATTAGGGCAAACAATCAAACAAAAAGCTATGTGAGACAAGGAATAAAATATTCCAAACCGTTACATTGGCTCGTAATCTGAAAGATGGACAAGTGGCGATTACTAGTTGCAAATAATCAGATTCGTAGGTAGGCATTAACGGGGTTATGCTGGAAGGTCTGGATGAAATCAGGGAGGGTATAACAGGTTTCTACGAGGACTTGTACACAGAAGTTGAGGACTCGTTTATTTAATTGGAGGGGGTTCCTTTTAAAACTCTCCCACCCGGATGATCAGAGGGGGCTAGAAATTCCTTTTTCTGAAGAGGAAGTGTTCGCAGCAGTGAGTGGTATGAGAGGAGATAAAGCCCCAGGACCCGATGGTTTGCCAATGGCTTTTTTTCAGCAATTTTGGGAGCTGCTAAAGGATGATCTGATGGGGGTGTTAAAGTTTTTCCACACCCACAGAAGATTTGAGAGGAGCTTAAACGCATCCTTCACTGCGCTCATTCCAAAACAGGCAGGTAAGGAGGACATAAAAGATTTTAGGCCTATCAGTCTCATTGGGGGGTGTACAAGATTATTGCAAAAGTTCTGTCTATCCGTTTAAAAAGGGTGCTAGGGAAGGTGATTTTAGATTTTCAACATGCTTTTGTGGGTGGCCGGCAAATCACAAATGCGGTTCTCATTGCTAATGAGGCTGTGGACTCGAGGATTCACAGCGGAGAGGTAGGTCTAATTTGCAAGTTGGATATTGAAAAGGTATATGATCATGTGAACTGGTTTCCTGGATTATTTGTTGTCTAGGATGGGGTTCGGAAGATGTTGGGGGAGTGGATTTTATTCTGTATCTCCTCAGTCAGATTCTCAGTTTTAGTGAACGGGGGAGTCGGCAGGGTTCTTTGCTAGCTCGAGGGGACTTCGTCAGGGAGATCCCTCTCTTCGTCTCTCTTCATTATTGTGATGGAAGCTCTTAGCAGGATTATGGATGCTTCCACTTCGAGAGGTTTCATCAGTGGGTTTAAAATTAGTAGGAAAGAGGTTTGATGTCGGTGTCGGTCTCTCATCTGCTTTTCGCGGATGATACATTGGTGTTTTGTGATGCGGAGTTGAGGCAGTTGGGGTATCTTTGGATGGTCCTTTTATTTTTCCATGCTGCCTCTGGCTTGAAGATTAACATTCAGAAGAGTGAGATATTTCCAATTGGGACGGTGGATTCTATTGGTAGTATGGCGGATTTCTTTGGTTGTAAGGTTGGTACCCTCCCGACCTCTTACCTTGGCTTACCTCTTTGGAGCTCATGCTTCCAATAAGGACGTATGGAAGTACTTGTCAAAGGGTGGCAGATTGACTTTAATCAAGGGTACGCTATCTAGCTTGCTTACTTACTTCATGTCTATTTTTGATATTCTGGTTTCAATGACCAAGAGATTGGAGAAATTGGAAAGAGACTTTTTGTGGGAAGGACAAATGGAAGAATAGAAGTACCACGTGGTGAAGTGGGAATCAGTCGGTTCCAATCTTGAAGAATGGAGGTTTGGGAGTTAAAAGGCTTAAAGCTTTTAACTCCGCTCTTTTGGGGAAGTGGTTGTGGCGGTATTTGACAGATAAGGAAGCTCTTTGGAGGGAAGTAGTGGTGGCCAAGTATGGGTTGGGGAATCATTTGTGGGATCCCAAGAGGTTCATTCTAGTGTAGGCAGGGCCGGCCCTGGGGGGTGGCTGGAGGGGCTACCGCCATGGGCCCCCAATTTTTAGGGTCCCAAATATTTGAGTACTACCTTATATTTAGTATATATATTATAGTGTCAAAAAGGTTTACAATTGATTGACTTTACCAGGTGGTTAAGATGCTCATGATTTAAGGTAGAGGTCCCAGGCTCGAATCTGGGTTGTCACTTATTTTAGTATGTTACTTTTTTAATCTGTGAACTGTATATAAGTTATAACGTGTTGTTAGTTCAGTAGTCTTATTTGATGGTGGTACGGTCACTTGGAACCCTTCTTTTAGGAGGAACATGCAAGATTAGGAGGTGGATATTCTTGGGGCATTTATTGAGCTGTTGTATAAGCAAAAGATGGACAAGAATTCAGACGATACCGTTGTGTGGAATGGAAAGAAAGACAAGACTTTTTCAGTTAAGTCCATGTACCATCTTCTAGTGACGAGTGACAGGGCCTTTCCATGGAAGAGCGTGTGGAAGTCGAGGGCTCCAGCTAGAGTGGGGTTTTTTATGTGGGAAGCTTCTTTTGAAGCCATCTTAACAAGAGACAACTTGAGGAGGCGCAAAAAAATCTATACTAGTTGATGCTTTACGTGTAAAAGGGATGAAGCAAGTGTAAATCACCTTCTGATCCACTGCCCTTTCACAGGGGAGATTTGGAGCTATGAGCTGAGTTTATTCAAGATTACTTGGGTGATGCCATGTTCGATTAAACAGCTCCTCTTGTGCTGGACCCTGTACAAGCGTAGAAGGAAAAATAGTTTTTGGGATGCTGGCCCGATGGCTGTGTTGGGCCATTTGGAAAGAAAGGAACCTTAGAGCTTTCGAAAACAACGAAAAGACCTGGGAAGAGATTAAAAACCAGATTCTGCAGATGCTGTTTTTTTGGTGTTCTGAGGCGGTTTCACAGGGTTCCAATCCCTTTGTAGAATTTGTGGATAATATTTTTGATAGTTAGTGGGGTCTCAATGTATATTTCCTATGTACATAGGACCCTTCACCTTTTTTGAAGCTGTTATATATATATATCTATCTTACTTATCAAAAAGAAAAAAAAAGAGCTGTGGCAGTTATCTTGTTCCGTATCTCTCACTGAAGAAAACACACCTTTACAAATATACAACTTATATACAGCTTCAAAATATAGTGAGAAATATTGAATACCACTCCTATTCAATATGTTCAGTATAGAGAAAGAGAGCATCACTCAAAGCTAAGCTGTTCACGAGATCTACAAAAGCATCCAAACCTGCTAAAGAATCAAAATCCTCAAAGAACTACATCCGTGCTTCTAACAGTGCTTCTATCAGACTACCTAGACTCATTTCAAAGAAGCTCAAACACTTCTTGTTACTTTGTAAAGTGTCCTTGTTGGGTTTCCAACTCGTAGAGGAGAATCTGAAATTTTCCTTCCAATAGTCCTTGAATTTTGAGAAATAGTGAATTATTGCCTCATGAGAGCCAGAGGGCTGTGAGGAAGTCCATGTAGGATTGGAGATCCAAACCACTTTAAATTTTAGTGTCAATTTCTCTATCCCTTAACTCATTACTTTCTGCATTTATTTACATTTAGCAGTTTATCTGTGATTGTTTGTTCTTATGTTCTACTAACGGCTAAACCTTCTCATAGTTAACTCGTGACTAACATCTATATAAACAGGATCATAACCTGTTTTGAATGCTCATTGATCACTTAGCAAACAATTATTCTGCTGTGCAACTCTTTTGAACCAAAATGAAACTGTTTAAACCAAAGCTGTTTAACTGTTTGACAAAAACAGTTAGAACTTATAGAAAACCAGTTTTACAGTGATTGAGTGTTGCTTAGTATAAAAGACATTATTTTCATAAAGAAAAAGGAGAGGAACATTAATCCCGACAAAAACTTTGTCACATCCTATGAATCTGAGTTTATCTAGAAGATTCAAGTTCCTGTTTATTCCAAAACAAATCATTAATATTCTATTATGTCTCTAACGGACCTCTAAATCTGCCATGTATTTTTGAGAAGTCCCTCTCCTGATAGACTATTGAACAACTAACACCTTAGAGATACCTTTCACTTCAAATTGATGTACTTGCATTACTAATCTTAACCTATGTTGCACGGACACGGCTGGTGGGAGGTGTTTTCTGTGTCGGACATGGCCGGGACACGGACACGGCAAGGACATGCTGGATACGGCCCCAAATACATTTTGGGGCTGAATTTGAATTTTCGAAACTATTGGACACGGACACGGGTACAGGACTAAGACAGTCAGGATACATACCTTGAAGTCGGACACGGTTGGGGGTATATTTGTCGACTACTAATCGTAATCATCATTACTCACTTCGTCAGTCCTCAGTCCCTCAAATCCCCTCAAATAGAGGGCGATCAAAACGAGCCCTAGCCCCCTCAAATCCCCTCATCGCCGACCATCCACCGAACGACCTCTGCCCCTTCTCTCCTTGCGTAGTGGCTGCGGTCTGCGTGCGCCATGCGCCTCTTCAGTCTTCTTTCGCTCCCTTCGATTCGAACTTGGAAGTTGGAATCATCTGAGATTCATCTGAATCAGGCAGGTACTCTTCCTTCGAGGCTTCGATTATCTGTGTTCTCTCTTCTCTCTCTTCAGTCTTCATTTCATCTATTTCAATCTCTCTCTCTGTAGACCTGTATAGTGTATTATTAGTGCATAAAGGGCAGATTAGTGATTTATAATTTTTTATAGTCTGTGAGACTCTGACAGAGTGTGACTTGACTGTGGAAGGAAGGGTTTCTTACTTTTTTTATTATAATTTTTTTTATACTCTGCTCTGATTATTTATGTTGGAAGTATTTATTTTGTGGTTATAATTTTTAATTTTTATAATTTGGTATGTTGGAAGTATTTATTTTGTGGTTATAGTTTTTAATATTTACAATTTGGTCCTTATATTTTGAATATTTACATTTTGGTCCTTATATTTTAAATATTTACACATTGCCTCCACGTAACCCGTATCCTATATTTTTGAAAATTGTGTATCCCCGTATTCGTGTCCATGCAACCTAGATCTTAACCTCAAATATTTGCAGAAAATATGAATCAAGATATTTAGGAAAATGATAGAATGAAACTGGTTGTTAGAACATACCAAAATACTTATACTCAAGTGTGATTTCGTATTCTAATCTATTTCAAATTTCCACATTGGAGTCCTTGTGGTGGATTGAACATCTTGTTGCCAAGCCCATAGACACAAAAGATCACAAGAAGTAATAACGTGACAATTGCCTGACAAATGCAATGCAGATAATTGCAAATATTTGATACATTCAAAGATCTGACACGTGCAATGCCAGCAGCACCAGCAATAGAATTATTGGAAGACAATAGGGGCAAATACAACACTTGAATGCTTCTAACAGTTTAACACTTACCTCGAGTGTAAGAGATGTCCATGAGTGGTCTGTACCACCAAGCGCGTCATTCAAGCGGTCATAATTTTCCTAAAGCAAAAATACAGTACAAGATGGCAGCAATGACAAGTAAACCTCAATTATTTCTTTTAATAAAATAAAATTGAAAAAAATATTACAGAGCTAACAGCTGAGGCAAGTAATATGTAACTACTACTCCCTCAGTTCAAGGTAAAGAGTCAGTCATCTACTCTATTGCTAGTCTATTTTGGGATGTTTCACTTAAAGAGTTCACTTTAAAAAATTATGCCTACAATCTTTATAACCTTTTAACTTTAACCACCTAGATATGAGATATATACATGTTGACTATCCTCAAGCATTTTAGTAATTGTGACCAACTCTAATGATTGCTATATATCGCTTAATTATTAGACTTTCCATACGTGAACTAATTGGGTTGGGTGGATCAGAGGGAGTAAAATATTAGGAACTTGTAAACTTTTAAGCAACAAGTAAAGAAGTTCCAGTTATAACACCAAAAAATCCAATTATGTTACTTGTACTCAATACAATAAGAACATTTGTTATTTGGACAAAAGCATCTTTAAGCTCAAATATACTATTAAATGATCAATACTGAGGAAATTCATGACAAGTTTACAACTTAGAAGGACTCTTTCACGACAGAGCATGTACGGATGTACCTTTTTAACCCTGAGTATCCCATGAATGATGAACCCAAAGGGAAGTGTCCTACCAGTAACACAACGATTTCTTAACATAACACAACGATTTCTTAACATCTTCTCTAGCTCCAAAAGTAAATCCCTCCACTTCTCCAAAATACTTGGAGAATTTTCATCCAAGACAGTAGGTGCTGAGAAAGAATATGAAACCTATGCCAGCTGTACAGTTTGCAAGGAAGGATGCACAATCTCATAGATGAGGAAAATGGAACTTCGTTAAGAGCTTAGGTGGGGCAGTAAAATCCTACTTGGGGAGAATTTTACATGACGAGTATATCAAACCATTCTTGAATGAAGGGTCCCAGACTAAAATCCTAATTGCGAATAGTTTTCTAGTTAATTGCAAAATACATTTGTCAAAAGCTAAATAGGCATTGTTCGCTCACAGTTTCTTTACCACTTTAGCCACAGGTTATATCAAAATGTCCAGTGGAAACGGAATTAAGAATGATTCATCAGACGAGGCCTTGCAGCTTCTTTTTTTGGTTCGTGGGAGGGCCAAAGACAGAAGGGCTACACAACTACCCACCAACTTCTAGACACTCTTCTTTTTATAAGAAAATAAGATGATAAAGATTAAGGGTAGACAGATACAAGAATCGAACGAGTAGTCCATTGAAAGACGAATACAAAAGAAAAGGAACAAAGCCAATGCCAAGAAAGTTAAAAGATCAAGCTCTCTAATCCTGCTGCATAACAGAAATAGGAACTCTTCCATAGGCACCCCTTGTTGGGGCCCATATAGAAACCATATACACAACTATATCCCACAACATCACTTATCCTCGAAATTTCTTGAATTCCTCGCAAGCCAGGTTCACCACAGGATAGCAAACAGCCCACATTCCCACAGCAAACTTGCACTGTAATCCCTTTTGGATCCATTAAAAATATCTGAAGAAATGAAGGAACTGACCCCAGACAAACCCAGGCTTTGGCAACCATGCCCTACAGATTGTTCCATAAATACTGAGCCTCATCACAAAGGAAAAAAGATGGTCATGTGACTCCGAAGCTGCTTACACATCACACACTGATGCAGAGATATTCACTTACAAAGGCCTATGAATTTGTTGGACATCAGTAGTGACGAGCTTATTAAGCACCGGTGACCAAAAAATCCCTAAACCTTGAACAGCATGTGAGATTTCCAAATAAAGGAGGATAGGCCAAAAGGAGAGCAAGTTAAATGCCTACTCATAGACACTTTAATGGAGTCTTGATGCAACACATGTTTTACACACTCCGGCAGACTTGAAAAGTTCTGATACTCGCCACTCAGCAACACTTCCCCTTCAGGAAGGAAGTCAGCCCATCCATTGGCCTCTCACAGAACATGAATAACTCGACAATCCTTCATCTTCAAGAAAAAAATTGTATTTCAGGTTCAACTCACTCTCTGTCAACCACTTGCATGGAGTCCGATTCTGCAATGACTTTGCGGTATCCCGTATCCTCAACCCAAGATAGGCTTCAGCATTTCAGAAACATGAAAAATTCAGTAGCTCGGCCGGAGGCTGCAGTCAGAAGGACAAAAAACAAGAACTGATTAAGCTTGGAACAAGCTTACAAGCCTCCAACAGCCCATGTCATCTTGCAACAAACTTACAAGCCTACGGTGCGTGCCCTTCCTACAAGCTTGGAACTGCCCCATCCAACACACAAGGTTGTAAACAATTTTCACAGAAAAGACCCAGAACAAGATCATGCCCAATGATCCCATCGAGGAGAAAAGCTAGAATTCTACGACAGATGTGGTGAAGGTTGTTCGAGAAAATTCCAATCCCTGGCTCATCTGTATATATATTCAGACATTTAGCATCCAGTCTGCCTAACAAACTCCATAAACAGGGATGCCAATTTTCAGCCAAGTGTTTCACATGTTGGTTAACTCAATATCTTATAGCATATACTTCCTCTGTTCCTAAAATAAATTACATTTTCCCTTTTTTAGGTTGTTCCAAGAAGGTGTCCACTTTCTAATCTTTCATATTTTGGAAGTTACCTCTACCAATTTACCCTTAATTTGAATCTCATTTTAATAGATGGGCCCTACTATCACATGGTTATCCGTAAAAAATACACATTATCCAAATATTTATAATAGTCAATTATCTTTCCTTTATTAGTGTGCCATGTAAAACGAAACACTCTTTTAGAAACGTAGGGAGTACAAGGTACTATGAAATTTTGTGTACAAAATAATTTGTCATCCAGTTGGCTCTATTTTTATCTTACTTTCTAAGGAGTCCACAAGTTACCAAATGAGATTACACATCAAAGGCCACATTATTTCAAGCATCATTTTGTGCACATATGTTGGCTATAGCATTATAAATATAGATTTGAATTAAATTTTCAACCACGGGCGGAGTAGAATCTTTTTTATACTTGTTATGTTCCAAGGGGCACTTGTGTAAAAAAACATTCTACACCGCCAGTGTATGGAAATGTGATTAACTATTGTGACAAAATAAATAAAGGCTTCATTATCAATTTGGTCATCGTACTATTATAGAGTCCGTTCAACTCACTCTACTATGTTTTTTCACACTTTAATCACTGTACTTTATCAAATGTGTCACGTTACTCACTCCATCTTGTTTTTTGAATGAAAAACTTAATTTTTTTTATAGAAACTCATAAATACCTTGCTAATAGCACTTGTTGGTCACATTACACAACTTCTTTTTTTTTTCCAATTTAATCATTCCTAATTTCTTCACCAATCACCGTCATCATCACGCCATCTACCTCCTCCGCCCTCCCTCCTCCTATTCTGTCAATCGCCACACCACCACTGCAACGCCATGACTGTCGACGGTCAAGACTCTTGACACAAGTACCTACCTCCTTGCCTCCCACTCTCTCTCTCTTTCCCTCCCTCCCGCTTCCTCTGTCTTTCTTTCTCACCTCATCTCCATGGCTGCCGTGGTTGAGATCTCAAAGAATTGAACATTTTAGATCCACCAATTGAAGGTAAAAGCCCAAGTTGTCGTGGATCTTGTCAAACCCCAATTGAGACTTGAGATTTTGAGAGGGCAGTGCCTAAGCAATTAGGTCAAAATTGGTTGGTTAATTAAGGGTAGGATAAATAGTTCAGTGACGGGTTAAAGCTCTAGGAGAAAGAGTTTTTGAATGATCCTGTTAGAGTAGAGGAGGGGCGAGAGAAAAGTTCTTTTCCTTAGCTTAAGAGGAAAGTGATTGGATTGGTGCGTTGTAGAAGACGAACAGGGCCAATTAGCACACCCACCCATGTAGAGCGACGTTAAACCACGATAATTTTGACTCTTTATCTTGTCTCAAAATATTTTTTCTTACTATGGCTATGGCTTGTTCTACTCCCATGGCTGCTCAAGCCGGCGGGCAAAGAAGGAAGGGTGGGCCCCGGGGGTGGCGGGTTGTGAATAAATTGTAGAGTGAGAAGATTGCACCCACCTAAATTTTTGAACAAAAATTTCCTAGAATACAAGATGAACATTAATCTTGGGTATTTCTAGAATTTTAGCCATTAAATTTAAAATTTGTTAATTTCATCGTGCTATTTTGGGGCATTCCTTTCTTAAATTTATTTTTTGTTTACAATATCTCATAAATCTTGAAGTTATGGTACTTTGATTCAGTAATTGGAACAGAGTAAGGGTATTTATAAATATAATTTAATTTAATTTATTCAGTAATTATAATTATCTCATAATAACCTAATGGGTTTGTTTACAAAAATAAATTATTGCATTAAATTTTTAAATATAGATAATTTTATACGAAAAAGTCGAGCAAAGAATTATGTTATTGCTATAGGAAAGGCCAACATAATTATTTATAAAAGTTATACTTCCTCAATAATTTTTTCCTTATTTTGTTATTTTGATGCATAATTTTTTTTATTGCTATAGGAAAGGCCAACATAATTATTTATAAAAGTTATACTTTCTCAACATTTCAGGTGAAGTACAGTGATCAAAGCGTGAAAATGAACAGTAGAGTCAGGACCTTATTGACATTCTACATCAATTTTTAGTAATAATAGGGCGACCAAATTGAGAATTAAAACATAAATAAAATAAAAGTAGTTTTGTTTCATATTCCTAGATATGAAACTATTACTTTTACAAATTCAAAACATAGTAATTTGGGAACGACCCTGTTACACATATAGGCTATCAAGTATCAACATTATAAGACTGGAATCTCCCCCATCAACAAGTTTGCTGATGTGGAGCATTTTTATTGGTCGAATGACCGTGATGCCCAATTTCTACTGTTAACTCGTGGCATAAGCGATTATTGAGAGGGGGTTATTTTTCAATTGATATACACATACCTGAAAGAGATTAGGAAGACGCGAAGCTTGAATATGGGGATTCAAAATTGATGAAGAATCAGTAAGTGTGAAGGGATGATGATCTTGGTGGGCCCCACTGTCTTCTTCTCCGACATCACTAAGCAGATCTCCTATGCACAGTAGCGGCCCTCCGACGCCTCTCATCTCTATATATATATATCGGCCGTCCGTCAAGTTTACAAGAAGACATGAAGGACTTGCTGCCCGTTTAGTTTTAGTTCCGGATAAATTACAGAAACCACCCCCCCTGTTTTAATCAGTTTAACGAGTCACCCCCTGAAACTATTTTATTCGACCGTAAAAAAACCATTTTTTGAAAGAAAAAATATCTTCAATACAAATGTGGATGAGTGGTGTGGGTATGATGTGTCAAACCAAATTAAGGTCTCGTTTGGTGCAGCGTTTTGAAAGTGCAACATTTTTAAAACGTAGCGTTTTTAAAACGTAATATTTTCAAAACGCAGTATTTTTCTTGTAAACATATTTGGGAAACTATTTTAAAACACTATTTTTATAAACAAAGTTGTTGTAAATGCAACAAATTTTTAAAACTCTCTAAATTGGATTGAAGCGTTTTAAAGCGCTGCACATTTTTAAAATGCTACATTTTTAAACGTTTAAAGAGAAAACACTACGTTTTTTGTATGCGTTTTGGTCAAAACGCTCCCCCAAACAAGCATTTTCACATTATAGATAACAATATTAATTTTTCACATTCTACTTGAAGGTGTGGATACATCATAGTCGTCATTTTTCTTTTTAAAATCTCTTTCTATTGGTTGTTCTCTTTTATTGTTTATTTTTTTATTTTATTTTTTTTGTCAAATTTCATTTTAGTGGTGGGATGAATGACACTTAAGATCAAATTCACATTTGCATTTGAGAGGTTCATTTTGATTGAATGTGAATGAAAAGAGAAAATTGTTACATATGATTAAGGGTATTAATTATCCATATTCTCGTAAGATTAAATTCGTGGTTGCATCACTCTAAACTATCGTACCTATCTAGTTAAACTTTGTTCAATTAATTGGTTCCAACTTCCAAATCATTCATTTATGTTAGAAAACTAGTGTTTTTAAGTAAAGTAAATTGGGGGCTTTGAGCCACTAATTTATTTGTGAGTCATTTATGTAATGACTATGGTAATTGTGGAATTATGTTCTTCTCTGTGAGTACATAAGAATACTATATTTATTTGTCCAATTCAGATATCGGATGAATAAGTTATAAAGGTTTAAAGTAGGACATTGGAAATGTTGGAAGTGGGTTATCCCACATTGGAAAATTTTGAAAGGCTTGAAGGGTTTATATACAAAGGCTCCTTTGTGTTGGGTAAGCTTGTATAGAAAGAATTATCTATCCCGCGCCCGCAGGAGGGGGTACAAATCAAGGTCTAATTTGGTTTGGACCGACGTACTTGTGTGCCCGCACATGTGGACACGAATGTCGGACCAAATTGTGCTACCTAGACAAACTCACATTTTGCTTATTTTTCTTTTGAATTTTAAATTCAATTTTCGTAACTCCAACATTAAAGAGCAGATTAATTCTGTTTTAATGGACAGATTAATTATGTCTTAATGTCTGCTTTAATTGAGTGGTTAATAGGTGTAATCAAAACGGTTTTAGTAATTAAAACGTGTTGATTTTCTGGCCTATATAATGGAACCATTCTCTACAACAAAAAACACACTTAACAAAGAACACGAAATTCATCTTCCTCTTATACACCTGCATTTGCATTTCATATTGTGTATTCTTTTTCTTGGCCTCCCGTTTGGTGATAGATTACGGGCACCTATTCAGTTCGCCGGACCTTCAGTGCAAAGTCATCAAGTACCACCGTTGTATCCTGGGAGACGATCGTCCTAAGTAAGAACTCCATGCACTTACAGGGAGTGGGACGAATAATGTTTCAAGGAAACTGTGTGTTACACAGGCCTCGATCACGACTTCCTTCCACCGGTAGACATCGGTCTTCCACTGGCAGACTTCATACTTCCACCAGCAAACTTGGAACAAAGCCACCAGCAGACTTCCAGTACTTCCACCAGCAAACTTTGTAGCAAGTCACCAGCAGACTTGAAACAAAGCCACCAGCAGACTTTGGTTTCAAGTCACCAGCAGACTTCGTACAGAGTGACCAGCAGACTTCACAAGTCCTCTGCAACCAAAAGCTTAACGGTTTTGTTTCTTTATTTTATTTCATATTCTGTAAGATTGTATAGGGAAATTACCTAACAATCTTGAAACGTTATTCTTTTCTTCTAGTTTTTATTGTTATTTTAGATAACAATAATCTCTTCTATAGAGAACTCTATAGAGAACAATAATCTCTTCTATAGAGAACTCTATAATCTTACAGATTATTGTCGTATTTCAGATATGACTAACGAGAATAATACCTTAGCTCCTAATACTGGAACTAGAACTGAAAAGACTGTGACTGGAGATCCTTTGAACTCGAACTCTACTATGACCAATGCAGCAACTATGGCTCAAATGGTGACTGTTCCACATCTGCCGGTGAACCATAGTGAGAAACCGGAGAAATTCAAAGGGCTGAATTTCAAGCGCTGGTAGCAGAAGATGTTGTCACTTCATTTGGCAAGGTTTCTGAAAGAAGATCCTCCAAATGTTGGTGAATATGTTGATTTCCAAGCCGTTAGTGCTTTGGATGCATGAAATCAAGTTGATTTCCTTTACAAGAACTATGTACTAAACGAGTTGGAAGACTTGTTGTACGAAGTTTATCGTTTTAAGAAAACGACAAAGGAACTATGGAACTCTCTTGACCACAAGTACACCTCCGAGGATGCTGGGGCCAAGAAGTTCATAGTTGGTAGATTTCTGGACTACAAAAATGGCAGATCTTAAATCTGTGTACAGTCAAGTACAAGAGCTGCAAGTGATTTACTCTGAAATTGAAACAGAGGGGATGAAAATTAGTGAAACCTTCAAGGTGGCTGCAATTATTGAAAAATTGCCTCCAGCTTGGAAGGATTTCAAGAGTTACCTAAAGCATAAACGAAAGGAGATGACTGTTGAATAGCTTGTTGTGCGTCTTCGCATGGAAGAGGACAACAGAGGAAATGATAAGAAAATGGTCACTTCTATGGCTGCCAAAGCCAATGTTGTAGAGCATGGTCAAAGCTCAAAGGGCAAGGGAAAATTTGCTAGAGCTGGAAAAGGGACAAACTTAGGTTCCAATGGAGGAGTTTCTAAGAAGAAGTTTCTTGGAAACTGCTACAACTGTGGAGGCATGGATCACAAGTCCACGGTTTGCAAGAAACCTAAGAGGGAGCGTGAAGCCAATCTTGTGGATGACATTGCTCAAGATGTGTAGATAACAACCTTGCTGCGGTAATCTCTAAAGTCAACTTGGTGGGTTCAAACTCAAATCAGTGGTGGATTGACACTGGTGCTACTAGGCACGTCTGCTCCAACAAGGAGATGTTCAGCACCTTTGAAACTACTGAGAATGGGGAAAAACTCTATATGGGTAATTTTGCCACCTCTGATATCAAAGGTCAAGGGAAAGTGGTATTGAAGATGACTTTTGGGAAGGAATTGGCTCTCAACAACGTGCTCTATGTGCCTGAAATTTGGAAGAATTTAGTGTCCGGATCTTTGCTTGTGAAGCATGGCTTCCATGTTGTTTTTGAGTCTGACGTTGTAACATTGGCTAAAAGTGGAATGTTTGTAGGCAAAGGATATGTTAGTGATGGGCTGTTTAAGCTATCTATAATGGTTGTTAAGCCTAAGAGCAATAATAAGAACAAGTCTTCTGTTTTCTTGCTTGAGTCTTCCAATTTATGGCATGGTAGACTAGGACATGTTAATTATGGTACTTTACGTAGACTAATTAACATGGATTGCATACCAAAATTCCAAATTGATAAAAATCACAAGTGTGAAACTTGTGTAGAAGCAAAGTTAACAAGAACGTCCTTCCATTCTATTGAAAGAAATAGTGAACCACTTGGATTAATTCATACTGATGTGTGTGATTTTAAAAATCAACACAATCACGTGGTGGGAACAAGTACTTCATAACTTTTGTTGATGATAGCACAAGATTTTGTTATGGTTATCTTCTTGAAAGTAAAGACGAAGCAATAGAGAAGTTTATTCTCTATAAAACTGAAGTTGAGAATCAACTTAATAAGAAGATTAAGATGTTAAAAAGTGATCATGGAGGTGAATATGAATCACCATTCGCTGAATTATGCGCTAAGCATGGAATAATTCACGAAACAACAGCACCTTATGCACCTCAACAGAATGGCATTGCAGAACGTAAAAATCGAACTCTTAAAAAGATGATGAATGCCATGTTGTGAAGTTCTGGATTACCACATAACATGTGGGGAGAAGTTGTTTTGTCAACTAATTACCTTTTAAATAAGGTACCCCGCAAGAAGCTTGACAAAAACCCTTACGAGATGTGGCATGGAAGAGTTCCATCCTACAAATACTTACGAGTGTGGGGGTGTCTTGCAAAGGTTGTTGTTCCTTTACCTAAAAAGGTGAAAGTAGGACCAAAAATTGTTGATTGCATATTCATTGGTTATGCACATAACAGTAGTGCTTATCGTTTTCTTGTGCATGAGTCTAAGATAGAAGACGTACACAAGAATACAATAATAGAATATAGAAATGTTTCTTTCTTCGAAAATGTATTTCCTTGTAAGAGAAGCGATGAGTCTAACTCATCTAAACGGGTACATGTTTCGGAAGAAGAAGAACAAGAAGAGAATGAGAAAGAAGAGGTGGAACCTCGAAGTAGCAAAAGAAGTAGGGTAGAAAAATCTTTTGGTCCAGATTTTCTTACCTACATGCTAGAAAGTGAACCTCAAAGCTACAAAGAGGCTGTGAGTTCCTCCAAGGGATCTCAATGGAAAGAAGCCATTAAAAGTGAAATTGATTCCATTATTCAAAATCACACTTGGGAACTAGTGGACCTTCCTCAAGGAAGCAAACCATTAGGTTATAAGTGGATTTTCAAGAAGAAAATGAAAGTAGATGGAACAATTGATAAGTATAAGGCCAGACCTGTAATTAAAGGTTACAGACAACGTGAAGGACTTGATTACTTTGAAACTTATTCTCATGTTACGAAGAAAACCTCCATTAGATTAGTACTTGCTATTGCTGCATTGCAAAATCTAGAAGTACATCAAATGGATGTAAAGACTGCCTTTCTGAATGGTGATTTAGAAGAGGAGATTTACATGGAACAACCAGAAGGGTTTTCTGCTCTACGGCAAGAAAACAAAGTGTGCAAGTTGGTTAAGTCTTTATATGGCTTAAAACAAGCACCAAAACAATGGCATGAGAAATTTGATAATGCCATGTTGGGTTGTGGATTTAAAATCAATGAATGTGATAAATGTGTATATGTAAAGGACACTGAAAATGGCTATGTCATTTTATGTCTTTACATAGACGACATGCTTATCATTGGTAGCAATAATAATATGATTAAATCCACAAAAGACATGTTAAACTCGAAATTTGACATGAAAGATATGGGGTTAGCTGATGTAATCCTTGGGGTTAAAATTTCTAGAATTTCAAGTGGACTTATTTTATGTTAGTCACACTACGTGGATAAAATTCTAAAGAAGTTTAGCAAGGATGACATTGAAATAGCTAGAACTCCTATAGACACAAGTCTACATCTATCAAAGAATAGAGGTGAGATTGTTTCTCAGGTAGAATACTCGAGAATCATAGGAAGTCTGATGTACTTAATGAGTTGTATAAGGCCAGATATTGCCTATGATGTGAGTAGACTGAGTAGATATATGAGTAATCCTGGGATTGATCACTGGAAAGTGATAGTCAGAGTACTAAGGTACATAAGATATACTCGTGATTGTGGACTGCATTATACAAGAGATCCAGCAGTGATCGAAGGATATACTGATGCTAATTGGATCTCTGATATTAAAGACTCAAGGTCTACTAGTGGATTTGTATTCACTTTGGCAGGTGCAGCCATATCATGGAAATCTTCTAAACAGACTGTAATAGCTAGATCCACGATGGAGTCTGAGTTTATAGCTCTAGATAAAAGTGGTGAAGAAGCTGAATGGCTACGCCAATTTATAGAAGATATTCCAAGATGGACAAAACATGTGCCATCAATTTGCATACATTGTGGAAATCAATCAGCTATTGGCAGGGCATAGAGCAACATGTACAATGGTAAGTCTAGACACATATGCCATAGACATAATATCATTAGACAACTACTCTCAACTGGTACTATTTCTATTGACTACGTAAAGTCAAAGGATAATATAGCGGATCCGTTAACCAAAGGAAATCGAGAGTTAGTTGAAAAGTCATCAAGAGGAATGGGTCCCAAACCTCTTGAAAAATAAGTCTATACAATGGAAACCCAACCTAGTTGACTGGAGATCAAGATCTAGGTTCAAAGGGACAACCTAATTGTAAAAATATTTTGAGTCATTGTGGGGGATTCATCTCTTATCAAGTGACGAGTGTGAGTAAGAGGATAAGCATATGGCTTTTAATGATTATTAAGAATCACCTATGTGAGATAGAAGTGGGGCCGCTTCGAAGAGAATTGTATGAGACTCAATTCTTAGACCCTCTTGCAGAACCAGGCATATGTTCAGGGCCATGAATGAACATAACTATGAGAACTTAATTGTGTCAGGAAGATTCATGTGTGAAGTATGTAATCGTTTATTCCTAAGGCAGAACAGTTCAAAGACATCATGTCTACTGATCAGCCGGTAAAGTTAGTATGCTTTCACTAGGGAAGGTTCAAAGGTTAACACCTACCTATCCTATACAAGTTTCAACTGTTGAAGTCTTTCACCGTTATCGTCAATTTCCTTCATGTGGGGGATGGTTGGAAAACTAGTGTTTTTAAGTGAAGTAAATTGGGGGCTTTGAGGCACTAATTTATTTGTGAGTCATTTATGTAATGACTATGGTAATTGTGGAATTATGTTCTTTTCCGTGAGTACATAAGAATACTATATTTATTTGTCCAATTCGGATATCAGATGAATAAGTTATAGAGGTTTAAAGTAAGACATTGAAAATGTTGGAAGTGGGTTATCCCACATTGGAAAATTTTGAAAGGCTTGAAGGGTTTATATACAAAGGCTCGTTTGTGTTGGGTAAGCTTGTATAGAAAGAACTATCCCTCCCGCGCCCACAGGAGGGGGGGTACAAATCAAGGTCCAATTTGGCTTGGATCGACGTACTTGTGTGCCCGCACATGCAGACACGAATGTCAGACAAAATTGTGCTACCTAGACAAACCCACATTTTGCTTATTTTTCTTTTGAATTTTAAATTCAATTTTTTGTAACTCCAACATTAAAGAGCAGATTAATTATGTTGTAATGGACAGATTAATTATGTCTTAATGTATGCTTTAATTGAGTGGTTAATGTGTGTAATCAAAACGGTTTTAGTAATTAAAACGTGTTGATTTTCTAGCCTATATAATGGAACCATTCTCCACAACAGAAAACACACTTAACAGAGAACACGAAATTGTTCTTCCTCTTATACACCTGTATTTGCATTTCATAATATTGTGTATTCTTTTTCTTGGCCTCCCGTTTGGTGATAGATTACGGGCACCTATTCAGTTCGCCGGACCTTCAGTGCAAAGTCATCTGGTACCACCGTTGTATCTGAGGCGATCGGTCTAAGTAAGACTCCGGGCACTACGAGGGGTGGGACGAATAACGTTTCAAGGAAACTGTGTGTTACACAGGCCTCGGTCACGACTTCCTTCCACCAGTAGATATCAGTCTTCCACGGGCAGACTTCATACTTCCACCAGTAGACTTCATAATTCCACCAGCAGACTTGGAACAAAGTCACCAGCAGACTTCATACTTCCACCAGCAGACTTGAAACAAAGCCACCAGCAGACTTCCAGTACTACCACCAGCAGACTTCCAATACTTCCACCAGCAGACTTTGTAGCAAGTCACCAACAGACTTGAAACAAAGCGTCCAGTAGACTTTGGTTTCAAGTCACCAGTAGACTTCGTACAGAGCAACCAGCAGACTTCACAAGTCCTCTGCAACCAGAAGCTTAACAGTTTTGTTTCTTTATTTTATTTCATATTCTATAAGATTGTATATGGAAATTACCCAACACTTTATCCTTTGTTTCTAAAGTAAAGTGAAGTAAATTTCAAATAATTAATATCATCACCTTTCCAAATATAGAGTTTATTTTTATTTTTTTATAAAATTAATTTTAAGGTGATTTTAGTATGCATTATATGATTATCTTTAGTGTCTACAATATAATATGGAAGTTTTTATTAAAAACATGAAAAATTACAAAGGTAACTGTAGTAATTTGAATTTTCATTGAAAAAACACTCAAAAATAAAAATTTAAGGCACACTTATTTAAGACGGAAAAAATAAAATAAGACATCAATAAGAATACCATAAATATTGAACATCATAAGAGAAATTATTGGTCGATACCTTTTCCCAAACATTTTTTCGCTACAATCCTCCATTCTTTTTTTCAACCGCTAAAGTTTATTTTCGAAATATTATTCCCAAAATGCCTAGATCGTCTTCTTTTACAGCTCCGACCAACACTTTAAAGTTCGAAAATCACGATTGTTGCGCAATGAAACGGGGACCGACCTAAAAGGTAAACGATGTTTTTCATTCATTAAGTACAAAACTATAATTGACCTGTATTTGGTTGGGGGATTTTTTAGTAGAGACGAAGGCAGGGGAGGTGGAAGAAGAGGAGGAAGAAGAAGGCTTACGATGGAGGAGAAGGAAGAAGAAGGTAGGAGACATGAAGGTCTGGTTCATTATGATTTTTGCAGCGCGGTGCAAAATTGGATTAGGTAATTAAAATTGATGCATCGTGGTGTAAAAATTGATGAAACGCGGTACAAAATTGAATTAGATAATTAAATTGATGCATAGCAGTACAAAAAATTGATAGAATACAATGCATTTGAGTGAGTGTGCGTCAGACTCATTAAGGGTATTGTAGTCTTTTTGCCCACCAAGAGTGACATTTTCCAGTAAAAAAAAACAGGATACTATAATGATTGAAAACTTATCAAAATGGACGAGCCCGAATGTAACGCCCAGGAATTGCATATTTGAGTAATTGTGCATTAGTGTGTATTAGCATGAATAATTACGTGTTGCGTGCTATGATTAATGTGTTTTATGTTGTAAACTTGGGTAATTGCCTTATGAGAGTCCAGTTGGGCTCAAATATGTTGGGCTTGATGTGTGATGTGTTTAAAGTCCACAATGTGACTTTGGTTTTGTTGGTTATCAGTTATAACCATCGTGGAATATAAAATAATTTGTTAAGCTAGGAAATATTTATTTTCGACTAAGTTAACCCTAGGTTCAGCCCTGGTTGACTAGGGGAGCTTTAAGATTAACATATAATTGTTTTGGAATGAGTTTTGTGTGGCATTGCACGTGCTCGAGTCCTATTTTTAGTTTGGGTCGTGTATTCCCGCAGGCCAGAAACATCATGTAGTAAATTGGCCACAAGTTTGTGTAGAAAACTCGGAATTGAGATCCGTTTGGTGCGTTAGAAACTAGACTTCAAGGACTTTCTAACAATATCTTATTTGTAATTTTTGGACTTATAAATCATTCCATGTACGTCTTTGAAGTTGACTGAAATTTGGACAACATTTGGGTTATTGGGCTTGGCCATGGCCTTTGAGGATATTATCAAGTACGGCCAGAAGACTCATCATTTTATCTTTTATGGCCTTTGACTAGGTCAAAAAAGTAGTGGATAGAAACTTAATATTTTACCCTTCTTTAAACCGGCAAGTGGTCGAGTATTCATTCACACACAGAGGACAATAGGTCGAGTAACTGACTCTACTCCTCGACTTTGAATAATCGACTCCTCGACTTCGAATAATCGACTGAGATAATCAACTCCTCTTTCACAATTCATTTGTTCGAAGAGAAAAATCAAATCAATACCCTACCTCTAACAGCTACCAGGAGACCCTATTTAGATCGACTCAATAACTCTTCTTGATTTGCTTTCAATTTCATCAACATTATCAAGGTAATTCTTTGAAATGCTCGACCTAATTCATGGTCAGTTGCTCTACCCTCACATTTTTTCCACACAGTATAATTAATCTAGATATATTGGTCCTCTGTTGTAGTTTGAGTGATTCATTGATAAGCTTATAATTTTCTATTATTTTCATTATTTTTTCGGAATTTGATTGATGATTTTGAGCTTTGGGTGATAATTAATTGCATTTGAGATCCTATTTTTATGTATTTTGTGCTTCATGTAGGTATCTCAAAGATATTCAAGGTTTTATGGCTCCATATATGCAAATCGAGGCGATTCCGGGCTTCAATGTTAAGTTTGGACACTTGCCGTTAAGTTTCGTTAAGAGTTTCAATGCACAACATTCATGCTTCAATTAATTAACATATTTTGAACTACAATTCCAATCAACTGTATGTGTAGAAACATAATTGGTGTTTATGTTTATTAATTTTTATGTGTTTCATGTTTACAATTTGCATTTTAATTTATTTTAATAGTTTATGTTAATCTGTTTGGTTTTGTAAACATGGGTGAACTCTTTCAAACATGAACTGCATGTTTTTTTGGTTCTATTTGTTTAAAACACAATTGTTGTGATTAATATTTACAATTTGAAATTCTATTACAGAGAATATGTCATTTATTACTCTGTCATTAGAAAGATACTCTGCAAAAGTGTCATGCATAAGTAAATTGTCAGTTTTTAGATTATGTTTATCAAAAATTAGATGAAGAACACAAAAAATTGTTCTTGGATTCTGCATTTGGAAAGTTGTATGGGATTAAGGAGAATATGAACCCCTCCAATATGTTGCTACATGTTTTAGTTATGCTGAGGATTGAGTCACCCGATGAAAATGAGTTGTGGTTTTGTATTGGAGGTCAGAAAGTGAGATTTGGGCTCTCAGATTATACACTAATTACTGGTTTATATTCGGGTGATGAGAGTGATTTTACTAAGGATATCCCTACAACAAAAGGATTATTTAATGAATACTTTGAGGGACAGAAAAAGGATGTGAGACCTGAAGAATTAAAGGAAGCTTTTTCAAGTGAAAAAAAATGAGTTGGACATATACAAATTGAGACATGATGTTATCTACGAATCTGTGCTGAGAGCTAAGGAAAGGACTACTTCGATTGACATTGATTTTTTGAATATCGTGGATAACTTGGAGCTGTTTAATTATTATCCATGGGGAAGAAGATCTTATCCCAATCTTCAAACTACACTGAAAAAACTTTCGAACAAGGATGGTGTTAAAACCAATACGTTCTATGGCTTCCCATTACCAATACAGGTAAACAGTTGAATTCAACTATACATCAAATGACAATAAATTATTTTCATCACATGTTTCTTACATATAACTTTGTTTAGGTTTGAGTATTTGAATTATTTTGCAACTTTCTTGGATTTGAAGATCTTTATCAGCTGGAAAAGATATGAACAGAAGTTCCTAGAATGTGTAACTGGAAGTCGACGGGAAATCCAAGCTATGAAGAGATTATTCAAATCTTGGATATACAACATGTAAAATCTTTCCATTATTTCTACCACGATAATGAAAGATTTATTTTATTGTGCATTTCATTAATGAAGTTTTTATTGTTTTTGAATTGACAGGATGTTGCTCTTCTTCCTTTGGTTCCGAATGATGCGGAATCTTGTTTGCGTTATGTTCATGATCGGGGACTTGGTGTACAATATACACATATAGTTTAGAGGAACAACCAACTGAAGAAGAAGTTGCTGTTGCTAATGATTTGATGAGGGTAATCTTGAATGTTGTGACTTCTACGCAACAAAAGATCAATGATAACTTCCTTGAAATCAACCGGAAGATTGGTGATCATAGTATTCAAATACGAAAGATTGATGATCATATGATTAAAATGAACCAGAAGATCAATGAATTAGTTGAGGCGAGGAGGCAGCAAACATCATTGGAGGTGAATACTACTGCTACGTGGGAGACCACTAAGAAAGAGGCAGATCATATGAAACATACAGGGGATACTGGTATGGAAAAGAACAAATCAATGGAGGTTGCTACAGGGGAGACCACTAAGGAAGGGACAGAGCATACGGGTAATGCTATTAATGATAAATTTGATTTAGCCTCCAATAGATATAAAAGGAAAAGGATAAAAAAGATATCGATTCTGCAAATATCTTGGATGAGGGAATGGTGAGAGTGAAAAAGGGGCATCAAGTGAAGGCTGCTGGAAATGCAGTGTAAGAGAGGCATGTTGCAGCTGAGAAAGATGTTCGAAATGCAGTGCAAGAGAGGCCTACTGCAACTAAGAAAGCTGTTGGAAATCCAGTGCAAGAGACTCCTGCTGCAACTTAGAAGGCTGCTGGAAATCCAGTGCAAGAGAGGCCTCAAGTGAAGGCTGCTGGAAATGCAGTGCATGAGAGGCCTGCTACAACTCATCAAGCGAAGGCTGCTGAAACACAATTAATAAAAAGAATCAAAATTGAGAAAGGGCAGCAAATCATAAAATCAGAAAGAAATAAGATGAACATTTGGAAGAAGAAGTGTGAGGAAACAAATGGAATGACTATAGAGATAGATTAATGCATATAATAGTATGGTTGTTTTACTTGTTTTTGTTGATGTTTGGTGGATGATGGCAAGGTTGTATATGTTTGCCAGTTTTTGTTAGTTGACAATGATCACATGTAAAACAGGGATTGGTACTTTAGTTTTGGCAAGGTTGTTTGTGTTTGCCATTTTTTAGGAACTTGATACTTGAAATGTGCATCTACTTGCTGCTGCTGCTTGTATTTGTTTGAATGAGGAATTTGGAAATGACATTGGTCATGTATTTTCTTTATTTTCACAGGGGTCATGTAAAATACACTTGTTTATGACAATGACAATCATTGCTTACCTTGATTAATGCAATGAAATTGCTCTGTTTTTACTTTATTTTGGATACTACTTATATGAGTTTGTAATTGCAAATGTATCTCAATTGAAAATGTTTGTATATTACTCAAACAGTTTGTATATCACTTTCATATTTGCATAGTGTAGATTAAACTTGCAGAGGGTAGGGTAAATGAATCAGTTTACACCTATGGTTGACTTGAGTCAAGTAACAGACTTCAGTTACTTGACTCATACTTAAAGTGATAAAACAGGAAGTAGGCCTACCTGCTGATATTCAACATGAATAACTTTTACACTTGCTAAAGTCTAATCAATTTGATTAATAACCAAACTATATTTTGAATAATGTATGTTGGATTAGTCAACCCAATATTATAACAAATGAGTCAAGTAACTGACTTCAGTTACTTGACTCATGCTTAAAGTGATAAAACAGGAAGTAGGCCTACCTGCTGATATTCAGTAGTAAAAACTTTTACACTTGCTAAAGTCTAATCAATTTGATTAATAACTAAATTATGTTTTGAATAGTGTAGGGTGGATTACTCAACCCAATATTATAACAAATGAGTCAACTGACTTCAGTTACTTGACTCATGCTTAAAGTGATAAAACAAGAAGTAGGCCTACCTGCTGATATTCAGCAGGAAAAACTTTTACACTTGCTAAAGTCTAATCAATTTGATTAATGACCAAACTATTTATGTTTTGAATAGTGTAGGCTGGATTACTCAACCCAATATTATAACAAATGAATCAAGTAACAGACTTTAGTTACTTGACTCATGCTCAAAGTGATAAAACAAAAAGTAGGCCTACCT
The DNA here is from genome assembly GCA_013146195.2 of Codonopsis lanceolata. Lineage (NCBI taxonomy): Eukaryota > Viridiplantae > Streptophyta > Magnoliopsida > Asterales > Campanulaceae > Codonopsis > Codonopsis lanceolata. The sequence goes on from CM028384.1 coordinate 98,035,189, forward strand.
GCTGATATTCAGCAGGAAGAACTTTTACACTTGCTAAAATCTAATCAATTTTATTAATAACCAACCTATGTTTTGAATAGTATAAAGTGGATTACTCAACCCAACATTATAACAAATAAGTCAAGTAACTTACTTCAGTTACTTGACTCATGCTTAAAGTGATAAAACAAGAAGTAGGCCTACCTGCCGATATTCAGCAGGAAGAACTTTTACACTTGCTAAAGTCTAATCAATTTGATTAATAACCAAACTATGTTTTGAATAGTGTAGGGTGGATTACTAAGCCCAATATTATAACAAATGAGTCAAGTAACTGACTTTAGTTACTTGACTCATGCTTAAAGTGATAAAACAGGAAGTAAGCCTACCTACTGATATTCGGCAGGAAATACTTTTACACTTGCTAGAGTCTAATCAATTTGATTAATAAGCAAACTATATTTTGAATAGTTTAGGGTGGATTACCAAACCCAATATTATAACAAATGAGTCAAGTAACTGACTTCAGTTACTTGACTTATGCTTAAAGTGATAAAACATGAAGTAGGCCTACCTGCTGATATTCAACATGAAGAACTTTTACACTTTCTAAAGTCTAATCAATTTGATTAATAATCAAACTATGTTTTGAATAGTGTAGGGTGGATTACTAAACCCAATATTATAACAAATGAGTCAAGTAACTGACTTCAGTTACTTGACTCATGCTTAAATTGATAAAACAGGAAGTAGGCCTACCTACTGATATTCAGCAGGAAGAACTTTTAGAATTGCTAAAGTCTAATCAATTTGATTAATAACCAAACTATGTTTTGAATAGTATAGGGTGGATTACTAAACCCAATATTATAACAAATGAGTCAAGTAATTGACTTCAGTTACTTGACTCATGCTTAAAGTGATAAAACATGTAGTAGGCCTACCTACTGATATTCAGCAGGAAGAACTTTTACACTTGCTAAAGTCTAATCAATTTGATTAATGACCAAACTATGTTTTGAATAGTGTAGGGTGGATTACTAAACCCAATATTATAACTGAAAGAACACAAGTAGCTAGGATTCTCCAAACTGCCTAATGCAGTTTCCAATGTAGCTTGTGAAACAGCTACAATGGAAGTCACAATAGACAGAAAAATCAAAACAGCGGAAGACTTTAAAATAAAGCACGAAATTAATCACAAAAGGTTTACCAAACAATCTACAAGATAATACTTGTAGACCTAGCCTCAAGGCCACAAAGATTTCACTAAAAAGATTAATTGTTTTATAAAAAGATTGTGAAATCACACAAAAAAATATTCTCACAAGACAACAAGTCTTGGAGAACAAAAACCCCACATAAAACAATGTAGACAAAACGTGGGAAGAAATAAAAACAGCTTCCTTAACTGAAATAGGAAGACAAAATAGTTTTCCAGATTTTCAATGTGACTGCCGATGTAGCTACATTGACAGCTTCAAGCAGACTGCTGTAGTTTGGGACTAGAAAACAGCTTCTGAAACTCCTTGCTTCTGCTCACAGATGTATGGCTTTTATTCTCTCTCTGAAGCTCTGTACATGGCACGAATCTTTGCACCTTTATTTATAGTTATGCGATCTCCTACACACACACAAAACAGTCCACCTACTAAAAGGAAAATGATTAGTTATTAAGGAAAAATCAACAACTTACCAATTTAATGAGATTTGATTACCAAATATCAAAGAACTCAAGAATCATGGTTAGACTAGGATTTATACAAAGATTTAGTTACCAAAAACAACTCCTAAGATTTAGGTCCAAGAAAACCAAAATCTAATTAAATATTTTGTTACCAAAAATGACTCATAGACTTTAGGATCAAGAAAACCAAAAATCTTTAGGAAAATTATGTTTCCAAAAATGCAACTAAAGATTTTGTTACCAAAAATCCACCAAAACTTTATGACCAAGAAAGGTGAAAGCAAGACCAAAATAGGTCATGCCTATTTTGCCCTTACAATCTCCCCCTTTGTTGAACCTTTCTGGTCAAATCAAAAGACAAGTGTTTATTCAACACCAATCAAACCATCTAACCTGCATATGTTAGAAAATCTCATCTCCCCCTGAATTTGTGCAAGGTATAAAATCAGAAAACATCACCAAGCACAATCAGAATATACCAATGATGCAATCACATGCATACAAAACAAACTTGAACATTTTATGAGATTCATCACCATCACCATAAACACTTGATCTCTCTCCCCCTATTTGACCGAAAAAGGAAGAGGAATAAACAATCTTTTAGGAATTCTCAAAAATCAAAGATTTTGAAAAACACAATGAAATGTTCACCATGACATGATCACACCACTAGTAATAACTGAGCACCTCATATCCAAATTCAAAACCTCTAAGATCCACACAAAAATTAGACATCCACTAAATATTTTCAACATGATGATTTTTGGAAATTGATTTGCACAGTTTATTTTAGGACAAAATTTCACCAAGCTGATATCCTTGCCAACAATGCATGTCCTAAAATTTTATGCCTAAAAACACGATAACTAAAAGCTAGGCAAAAGAAAAAAAATGCAATCACACACAAGTGATAAAGACCAGATCAAAGGATGTAGTTCCTAATGTAGCTGCATTGGGAGATGCATTCGCCAAAATTGTGATTTTATTTCCAATATTACATTTTTTTTTGTGTTCTCAACCAGATTTCTCTCCCAAGATCATAAATTTTTCACAACAAAAATCCATAGGTACTTTATTTCCCTAGGAATATAGCTCTACTTTATTTCAAGCTATAAAAACATGCCACTTGGAACCTTTCACACTATTTACCAAGGGAAGCATTTTTGCATTTGATCAACCCATGAAATCCGAGGATTCATAGTCCCAAAAGAAAGGTGCCACAACCTTGTTCATAGGTAGCTCTTTTCCGTTAGGTAGCTTTCACACTTTTTCAATTAAAGGGAGTCAATTTTCTCAAGATCAACCCATGAGAGCCTAAGCTCCATAGTACTTTGACAAATTGCTACATCCCTAAATTTCAAAAGGTAGCTCTTCCCTTTGTGGACTTAAGATTTTTCCATTGATATAACATTTTTGGGAGGGAGAGAGAATCATAACAATAAAATCACAACAGATTTTGAATGAAATTCTCAAGCAACCACAAGAGGTACATATATGTGAAACAATGATCTAGAGTGCCCTCTAAAGACAAAATGCAATCATGCCTAATAATTTTTTTTATAATTAACTAAGTGTAAAATCATATGGCACACAAAACACAAGAGATTTCCAAAGATTGAAAAATCTCTCAAAAACAAAACACTTGGCAAATATATCAGCAAGATGATTTTCAGTCCTAACATGTTCAATGCAAGCAATTTACATATTCAACCAAGTCTCTAATAAAGTGGTGTCTTATATCAATGTGTTTTGTTCGAGAATGATGAACTGGATTTTTGTGCTATGCAAAATGCATAGGTGTTATAAAAAAAAGGTTAACACATCAATGTGTAGCACATAATCTTTGATCATTTGGAGCATCCATAAAAGATTTAAGGCTTCTCTCAAAAATATTTTGATAAGCATGCAAATTTGTGAGATTCAACCTTTCCTCTTCTCCTTTTGTATATGCCATCATGAATATTACCTATCACTTGAGAGATTGGATGGTTTTTCTGAATGCGGCTAGGAATGTCATGGCTGCAATCAATCAAATTGACCGAATTTCAATGTTCGAACACGTTTTACGAATCGCCAGTTTATGTCCAATGTGACTTAGATGTAGCTACATTCGGAATCACATTGGGTGTCACATGAATCACATTGGATGAACTTTCGGAATATGCGGTTATAATCGATCAGTGCGGAGTTCAATGGTTTCGAATCTTTGGTTCTCAAGATTTTGGAGGAGATTCATCATAGAACCGCTTAGCACCAGGACATATATCAAAGGGTTCACAGTATTTGGACTTGCCTTTGTCATTACTACCCTTAGGAACCTACATCTGTTTAAAAACTTTAGTTTGATTTTTCGAGGATGAGATTTACGATGCGACTTCGAATGAGACTTCAATGTGACTTCCAATGTTCTTTGCATTGGTCATTGCATTGGTTGTTTCGATGTTGCATCTCGATTTTGCCAAGAAAGCCTGCCTAACATCATCCTCATATATAGCCTTTTCGAGAAAACAAAAAGGTTGTATATGTCGTGCTTATGACGTAAGTGACAAACAAAGTTTTTCTTTCTTGATTTTGGCTTTTCGAAAAAATCGCTTTCGAAAATTCGAAAGCGTGCTTTAGGTTCGGATATGCCTTCTCCTTCTCTCACAAACACTTTTGGAACAAAACCAATACCTGCCTTGGATGAGTTACCTGAATTAAGCATCTCATCCATTTTATGTTGACTTGAATTCCATTTGGTGATGGTTTCGTTTGCTTGAATGAGCTGCTCCTTTAACCCTTCGATCTCAACATCCTTTTTGCTTAGCAAACTTTCCAGCCTTATAATGCAATCTTTCTGATCTTCATTGGCCTTTTTCAACAGCTCGTTTGCCTTACCAAGCAATGTAACTTGGTGTGCTCGTTTCTCCCAATCCTTGTATAATTCCTTGTACCCTTCCAAAGAATTCGACTCGAATCTCCACCATCTTCGGGATCAAGAGTTAAAACAAGAAAGATCATCACTCTTGCCCATCTTCGATGTGACTTCGATGTAGCTACATTGGGAGTCACATTGGCCGAAAATCCCGCAAAATCGATGGAGAGTTGTGTACAGCAGTGAGAGTGATGAGATCACCTGGATCTTCATCATCACTATCACTCAAAGTCGCAGAAAAATTCAAACCCTTCTTTCTCAAAGTATTAGCACATTGATTAGCATAATGCCCAAACCCTTGACAAGCCCTACATTGAATAGAATCAATATTTTTACTTCTAGATGTAGACTGCTTAACAAAAGGATTGGTAAATTTTTTTTCAGGATTTTGAAAAGAACTTTCTTTGGGAGGAAATTTGCTAGGCTCAGTTTTGAAATTTGTTTTGGAGATAGAAGATGGAGATCTGTTTTGCCCCTTTGCTTTCAAAATATTTTTAAACTTTGTTGTTAAAAATCCATCCATTGACTCTTCACCAAAATCGATTCCTCAATCTCCTTATGCAATTCAAGAAATTCAAGAGATATCAACAACGTAAGGAAAAGCAATACTATCATCGAAGGAGTAGAAGATGATGCACCTTTGCCTTTGTTCTTAATTTGCTCATTGAGGTTTAACTCAAAATTTTGTAGAATACCAAACTAGTCTTTCAAAACCAATTTTGTCAATGTCATGAGCTTCCTCAATAGCACAAATTTTCACATTAAACCTTTCAGGCAAAGTTCGCATCATCTTGCTAACAAGACGATCATTGGTGATAGGATCACCCAAAGCAAGAGCAGAGTTAGACATATCAAGTAATCTAGCATAGTAAGACATAATATCTTCATCTTCATTCATCATTGTGTTTTCAAATTGAGTGGTAAGCAATCTTAATTTAGAAGCACGAACACTGGAAGGTCCTTCACACAAGGTTTGAAGGGCCTTCCAAACATCTTTAGCAGACTCATAGTTGGCTATAACCCTAAAGGTGTTAGCATCAAGAGCTTTGTATATGGCAGACAAGGGTTTAGAATTAAAAGAGGTAATGTTTCTATCATTATTAGACCAATCTGCTTCTTTGGTGATCTTTACATCACCATCATCATCAATAGTTTTGGGAGGAGTCCAACCATTTAGAACAGCAAGCCACGCTCTCTCATCAATTGATTTGATGAAGATACGCATCTTGACTTTCCAAATAGAATAATTTGCACTAGTCAAAATAGGAGGACGAACGACATTCTTATACTGAGAATCCATCACGGCTACTACCAGAATCAACTCTTAGTGATGTCAAGAGAAGGCTCTGATACCAATTGAAAGAACACAAGTAGGTAGGATTCTCCAAACTGCCTAATGTAGTTTCCAATGTAGCTTGTGAAACAGCTACAATGGAAGTCACAATAGACAGAAAAATCAAAACAGTGGAAGAATTTAAAATAAAGCACGAAATTAATCACAAAAGGTTTACCAAACAATCTACAAGATAATACTTGTAGATCTAGCCTCAAGGCCACAAAGATTTCACTAAAAAGATCAATTGTTTTACAAAAAGATTGTGAAATCACACACAAAAAAATATTCTCACAAGACAACAAGTCTTGGAGAACAAAAACCCCACATAAAACAGTGCAGACAAAACGTGGGAAGAAATAAAAACAACTTCCTTAACTGAAATAGGAAGACAAAACAGTTTTCCAAATTTTCAATGTGACTGCCGATGTAGCTACATTGGCAACTTCAGGCAGACTGCTGTAGTTCGGGACTGGAAAACAGCTTCTGAAACTCCTTGCTTCTGCTGATGCGGTGTCAAAACTCAGGACCAATAACCTGATTCTGCTCTCTTAATTCAGCCCCAACACATGTTCAAACCTGCCCAAAAACCCCTTCTGAAACAGGCTTGAATATAGCCTTGCAACCCCAATTTTTATCGATGAAAATCTGTCGAATTACACGAGCAAGCTGCTCGAACTCCAGTCCAAAACAGCCAGAACAGCCCGAAACACACAATACAAGCAAATGAGCAGATCTATCTCGCAATTTTGCACCGCCCTTAGGCCGAACAAAACTCCACCAAACAGTACCAAAAATCTGTCCAAAATACACGAACAGGCTGTCCCAATCTCGGGTTCTAAGTAGCCCCGAATATAAACACAATAGCAACACAAAGAAAGGAACTGATAGGCGGACTCACCGGTCAAACTTCACTCGCTCGACGTAAAGAAATCCGACGAATAAACCAACCTCGGTTTCACTCACCTAGGTAAGATTAATCCGGTTTTTAGAAAAAAGAACGAACTTGTTCTTTGAGGTTTTCTTATTTCACCAATCTGCCGAAAACAAAAGAGAGACTTCCTAATTTATACTACCTAAACAACTCCTAAAAAACTAGGAAAAGAAAATCCTATCCTACTGGAAAGCAACCACAACTAGAGTCCTTAAAGGACTTTAATTACATAAAGCAAGTAGAATAAAATAAAGAAAACTAACTACTATAAAACTCCTTAAGCAAGTCGGCTTCTTCCCCTATTTCCGTCCTTGCCGAATCATGCAACTCCAAGCCGTGCTTCAAGCCCAAGTAATGCAGTCCCAGCTTGCCTAATCTCGAACTCCAACCCATGTCGAGGAAGCTTCCCGTAACACACCCCTTGTCTCGCCTCCCTTAACCCGTTAATCATCCAGCCCCTTGCTCGTTCAAATCTGTCTCGTACCCCCTCGGTATACCATGGCATAACGAGCCTCCCAACAACTCTTAACACGTCTTGACCCAACGATCCCTTTGCATGTATGTTTTTAGTTTGGATTGACCTCGTTGTTAGGCCAATCTCGAAATATTCCGCATCAAACCCCCTTCAGAAAGAAGGGTTGTCCTCAACCCTTGGACTATCCCCATGTCCTCGTATGGATCAAATCTGAAAAAACCTCAAGTCTCCTTCAAGCGACCTATTTTAACCAATTCAAAACCCAACATGTGAGCCTTCGATCTTGCTTTTCCCAAAGACTTTTCAAGTACCCCAACTGTTTTCTCGATGATGACCCTTAGGGTTGTTGCCCGCCGTGGCTTCTTCACTGGATAATAATTTTAGCCGCCTAGGAAGCAACCCAAACTCTTCATACGAAAATTTCCCGTTGGTGTCTTCTCCGTTCATTCTGCCCCATCCTCTTGGACCTTCTTCCAGGTCCCTTTTTTATATCGGATTCCTTCCACTGCAGGTGAGGCTGCCAACCTTTCTTTTCCGATGCCGTCGGCTTGATTCTAAACTTCTTTCCATTCTTCGTTAAAGTATATGTGTTCTCCCTACCTTCATGGATCACGTAACAGTCGAATTGCCAAGGGCGACCTAATAGAATGTAACACACATCCATAGGTACTACGTCACATAAAATTTCGTCCTTGTATTTTCCCATGGAGAACGTGATTAACGCTTGTCTATCAACCTTGACCTCTGCTTTGTGGTTGAGCCAATGTAACTTATACGGACGAGGATGAATTATCGTAGGTACCTTGAGTTTTCGATGAGAATAGTAGAGACGGTATTGGTGCAACTTCCCCCATCCACGACTAGGCTGCAATCTTTCCCTTGAACCAAACACTTGGAGTGAAAGATTTGTTCCCTTGTTTCTTCCCAGGTTGATGACTTCCACATGCAAAGATCGGCTTAGTATCAGCGAATTTCCGTGGACCTCTTCACATTCTTCAACATCTTCGTCTTGGTCCGTTTTCGAATTCTTAAGGTCTTCTTCTATTTTTTGAATTTCGTGCATCGTCATTACCCGCCTTGTTGAGCACTCGGACTGGTAGTGGCCGTACCCTTGGCATTTGAAACACTTGATAGAATCCTTGTTTCTCATGACTTTCTTACCTTCACTTTTCTCTTCCACGCTGCTTTTCTCAACTTTGGTAGTTGGTTCTTCCATCTTTGCATTTGGAGTACTTGGAGAGCCCTTGGAATTACTGAACCCCTTGGTGGTCGAGGTTTTGACCCCTTTCCTTTTCTTGAGTTGTCTTTCACACTTTGTTGCCAACTTACACATTTCTTCAAAAGTAAAACATGGTTGGAGTTCTACCATGTTAGCTACTTCGGAATCGAGTCCACTCAAGAACCTGGCGTTTTTCTGTTCAACCTTCTCTTGCATATCACATACAATTGAGATCCTTTCAAACTCTTCGATATACTCGCTCACCGTCGATTCTCCTTGCTTAAGATGGTGGAGTATAACAAAGTTATCTTGGAGGTAGGTACTTGGTAAGAACCTACGATCAAGATACTTCTTAAGCTTGTCCCACGACTCGATCTTTTCCTTCCCTTCACGCCTTCGTTGAGTCTTTAAGTTCTCAAACCAAATCAACGCGTACTTAGTAAGTTTGAGAATGGCGATCTTAAACTTCTTGCGGTCACTTACTTCTTGTACTCAAAGATCCTTTCCGCTCTTCGCACCCGGCGAGATATTTTTCTCAGATCCATGGATCCTTCAAACTCGGGGATGTCGAGTTTTAGGCCACGATCATCATCGTCCTTGCCTCTCCTTGGTTGAATTCGTGCTCTAGCCACCTCCTCTTCGTCTGAATCGTCATCTCCCTTGACTGCTAGTGGTCGAGGCGGAATAGCTAGTCGAAGATCTTCAACCAGCCGCCTTAATTCTTGTAGCTCGCGGTCCCTCCTTATATTGTGGGCTTCTTCCAACGTGCGTCCAGCCGGACATCCGCCTCCGTCATGATCGCCTTACGAATAAGTATTCGTAAGAACCGTGCTCGATACCACTTGATGCGATGTCAAAACTCGTGACCAATAACCCGATTCTCGCTCTCTTAATTCAGCCCCAACACTGCTCAAACCCGCCTAAAAACCCTTCTCAAACAGCCTCGAATATAGCCTTGCAACCCTAATTTTTATTAGTCGAAAATCTGTCCGTAATTACGAGCAAGCTGCCCGAACTCCAGTCCAAAACAGCCCCGAATGACCCCAAAACGCACACAATACAAGTACCAAATGAGCAGATCTATCTCGCAATTTTGCACCGCCATTAGGCCGAACAAAACTCCACCAAATAGTACCAAAAATCTGTCCAAAATACACGAACAGGCTATCCCAATCTCGGGTTCTAAACAGCCCCGAATATAAACACAATAGCAACACAAAGAAATGAACGGATAGGCGGACTCACCGGTCGAACTTCACTCGCTCGACGTAAAGAAATCCGACGAATAAACCAACCTCGGCTTCACTCACCTAGGTATGATTAATCCGGTTTTTAGAAAAAAGAACGAACTTGTTCTTTGAGGTTTTCTTATTTCACCAATCTGCCGAAAACAAAAGAGAGACTTCCTAATTTATACTACCTAAACAACTCCTAAAAAACTAGGAAAAGAAAATCCTATCCTACTGGAAAGCAACCACAACTAGAGTCCTTAAAGGACTTTAATTACATAAAGCAAGTAGAATAAAATAAAGAAAACTAACTACTATAAAACTCCTTAAGCAAGTCGGCTTCTTCCCCTATTTCCGTCCTTGCCGAATCATGCAACTCCAAGCCGTGCTTCAAGCCCAAGTAATGCAGTCCCAGCTTGCCTAATCTGAACCCAACCCATGTCGGAAGCTTCCCCGTAACACACCCCTTGTCTCGCTCCCTTAACCCGTTAATCATCCAGCCCCTTGCTCATTCAAATCTGTCTCGTACCCCCTCGGTATACCGTGGCATAACGAGCCTCCCAACAACTCTTAGCACGTCTTGACCCAACGATCCCTTTGCATGTATGTTTCTAGTTTGGATCGACCTCGTTGTTAGGCCAATCTCGAAATATTCCGCATCATCTGCTCACAGATGTATGACTTTTATTCTCTCTCTGAAGCTCTGTACATGGCACGAATCTTTGCACCTTTATTTATAGTTATGCGATCTCCTACACACACACAAAACAGTCCACCTACTACAAGGAAAATGATTAGTTATTAAGGAAAAATCAACAACTTACCAATTTAATGGGATTTGATTACCAAATATCAAAGAACTCAAGAATCATGGTTAGACTAGGATTTATACAAAGATTTAGTTACCAAAAACAACTCCTAAGATTTAGGTCCAAGAAAACCAAAATCTAATTAAATATTTTGTTACCAAAAATGACTCCTAGACTTTAGGATCAAGAAAACCAAAAATCTTTAGGAAAATTATTTTTCCAAAAATGCAACTAAAGATTTTGTTACCGAAAATCCACCAAAACTTTATGACCAAGAAAGGTGAAAACAAGACCAAAATAGGTCATGCCTATTTTTCCCTTACAATAACAAATTAGTCAAGTAACTGACTTCAGTTACTTGACTCATGCGAAGTGATAAAACAGGAAGTAGGCCTACCTATTGATATTCAGCAGGAAGAACTTTTACACTTACTAAAGTCTAATCAATTTGATTAATAACCAAACTATGTTTTGAATAGTATAGGATGGATTACTAAACCCAATATTATAACAAATGAGTCAAGTAACTTACTTCAGTTACTTGACTTATGCTTAAAGTGATAAAACATGTAGTAGGTCTACCTGCTGATATTCAGCAGGAAGAACTTTTACACTTGCTAAAGTGTAATCAATTTGATTAATAACCAAACTATGTTTTGAATAGTGTAGGCTGGATTACTCAACCCAATATTATAACAAATGAGTAAAATATTGAACTAAATTCTAATCAATTCTAAATCATTCATGTTACAGCAATTCTATTAAACTAATCACTTTGGATAAAATATTAAACTTAATTACTTCAATGTAATTGAGTTTAAGAGATATAAAAGAGATTTTGGGGTTTCTATACAAAAATTCAATCATGTGCAGCTTCATCGGCATCGTCATCAGAAGATTTTTTTTTCAGCGGCTTCAGCAGCAGCAGCTGTTGCTGCACCTAGTTGTTTAGCTGCTCCGCCTAATCTAAATTTAAGGTCTGCAATCTTCTCTTTGTAAGTTGCAGCCTTTTCTTCAGCCTTTTCAGCTCTTGCCTTCTGCTTTTCTTCCTCTTCCTTGTGAGCTAAGGCTTCAGCTCTTGGCTCTGCTCGTTCTGCTCTATGTGTCTCTTCCAGCTCCTTGTATACTTTAAGTGTTGTAGACTCACTTGCAGTAAGCCAGCCAAGTTTAGAATTAAAATAATATATTACTCCACCTACCTACTGCCCCCCCTAGAACCCACAGTGCAGTAGACTCACCTGCAGTATATGCAGTAGAGATGGAGTCCCGAATAGAGGATAGAACAACTTCAATCTATTGCTGCAATCCTGCAACCTGTTGGTTCATCTGCTGTTGCACTCCTTCAATTTGTTGATTCAGTTGTAGGTTCATCTCCTTGAGGTCTTCTTTGATATGAACCTAAGTGATCTTTAACATGTCCAGGGCTTCATAATAGCTTGAACATTCAGGAAAAACATGTGTAGTGGCAGCAGGAGTTGATGTGGAAGGGACATCAGTAGCAACATCAGGAACACCAGTTGGTGTAGGAGCAGCTGGATTTGATGCAGTAGGTTCTGTTGTTGGAGTAGTTGGAGGGGAGGGTGCAGCAGGCACTTCATCAACTGGAGAAAATATAGGAATAATATCTGGAAATACGATCTTCTGTCCAGTTGGCTTGTTCAGTGCATCCTTAATGATCTCCTGATGTTTCTGTCTCATTTGATATGCTAGCTTGGCAGGAATCAATACTTGAACAACAATATCACTATCATCATCATCATCATCATCATCTTCAGATTGTTCATCAGAATTTTCATTATCTGATTTGTCATCATCATCCACATCTTCAGAATCTTCTTCTCTTGCTCACGCTTCCGGAAAATCTAAGTCAGAACTCACTTGAGGAATAGCAGGAGTGGCATTTGTTGGTATATCTTCAGCAGGAGAAGCATATGTTGGTATATCTTCAGCAGGTCTATTGACCTCTTCATCTATACCAGGTGCTACAGAGGGCTCTTGGGTATCTGAAATTGATGTGGATGGAGTGAAGGGGGTTTGGTGTAGGTCAACATCAGGTTCGGGAGATAGGGGTAGGATGAAGGATATAGGTTGAACATCGATTGGTTGAGGTGAAGTAGATAAAGAAGGAATGGTAGGTTCTTATTCAGGTCCAGCAGATGAAGATGAGGTTTGGTGGGGCTTAGCAGATGGCTGGGCAGATGTTGATGCTCCTCATGCCTTTGATGATTTCCTGCCAAAAACTGACACGTATTTGGCAGTAGCCATTTCAACCTTATGCTTGATATTTTCCATGACTTTATCTTGAATCTTTTTTATTATGGCCATGTTCATTGGAGGTAGTCTACCTGCTTCTCTATCGATGTTGTCTTCCTTAGTAGCAGGCCTGCCAACAAGATAAGGATCATTACCGGTCATCTTTGGTAAACCATACTCGTTGTTGAAAATTTCCTATACATCCAGTATTAGCTCATCTTGCACAAACCTGTCTTGTGCAAGATAGAAGGCATTCGATTCAATGGGCATTAGGTCAAAACGTTTGTCGTAATTGAGGGCAATCTCTTCTGCAATTGTCAATCCTTGCACGGGGTTTTTGTAGGGAACCCATAAGTATTTGTTGAAATTTAAGTCCATATATTTGATGGGATCTACCATTGGTTTGTCCTCCTTCTTCTTCTCATGAAAGGATAGAAGTGCTTGAATGAAGTAGGGTAGATGGTCAATGGGGAAGGCCCAATCATTAGGAATATCAGCAGGATTGGCAGAGAATGGATCATTTCTTGGATGAAAGGTTGGGTTGAAAATAGGTGGGAAGTATGGTTTCTGAGCTTGTTTTGGGTTGGAGGTAGGTAAAGCAGTAGGTGATGAAGGTGGTTGGTTTTGAGGTTCAGAAGTAGTAGGGAAGGGAATGAAGGTTTCAGGGTTTGATTCAACAGTTGTCCTCTGCCTCTTCCTAGCATACTTTTTGGCAACGGGTTTGGCAAGTGCATCACCAGTGGATCTTGCAATTGTAGCTTCTGCAGTTGTTGGTGCAGCTACTTCTTCATCTCTCTCCTCCTCATTAATTGCCAGATTTATCCTTTTGCTTTTTCTTTTTGGAGCAGCAGTTAACACAAACTTGCTTGAGTTAGTGGCCCAGGTGATATTTGCTGAACCATACTTCCTTCCACTCACTGCTTTAGTCACATCAATAGGTTCCACACTCATAACAAGAGCAGGTATCTGTCTCAAAAAGTGGGTAATGATGAGGTAGTGGGTGATTTTGGATTTTGCTGGGTTCTTCCTGTATCTCTTCATATTCTCATAAATGAGTTTAACTAAAATAGCAAAGCCGCTTGATTTTTCTCCCAAAGACAATGACAACCATCGCTGCCAATTGCTCTTCTGTAACCTTGTCTTTTGCCCCAGATTTGACAATTAGGCATTTGTTTAAAACATAAGCTAGGGCATAATAAAGGAGCTGGAAGATATTTTTCTTTCTATCTGCAGCTATAGGTACAGAGACATTTCCCATCATAACAATCCATCCATCAGACTTAATTTCCTTGTTAATTTCAAATAGAGACGAACCTTCAGTGTTGATATTGGGAAAAACATTCAGAATGGTTTGGGTATCAAACACTACATCTATCCCATTGATCTTTCCAGAAAGGGAGTTTGGTATATTTGGTGTGGGTTGCATCTGGTGGAAAAATACCTGTTAAAGTTTGACTGTAGGTGTTGCCTATGTCGAAGGTAAGAAGGGGAAGAAGTCCAGATTTTGTGAGGAACGTAACCAATTCGTGGCCAATGTCAAGTTTGTTTAGTGCGGTGACATCCAAAATGCATCCTTGGTCGAGTTATTATTATCATCCATTGCACATGAGTTCAAGAAGAAACTAGGGTTTAAGAGTTTTGGGGAAGAAGACGAAGTACGGAAGGCAGTTTATGAAGTTATGAAAACTTTATGAATTTTTTTTTTTGGTTTTTAAGTTTTTGAAAAGTTTCCAAAATGATTGAGGGGTTATATCAAGAAGTCTTTTGGGATAAGTGATATGGGGGCTTCAATGATAAAAAAAATTGTGGAACTGCCTTGAAACTGTAAGGAGTTTTTGGGTCTCGCACCAACATTTAAAGTTTGTTAGTTTTAGTGGAATGTGTCTAGTCTGCCGTCAGTTTGAGAAGGTGAGCAGTTGTAGAGACACGATAAGCTCATATCTATGTGGCATAATTAAAACTGGATTAATTGACAACACTGAAAGTTATCAAGTGTTGACCTAAAAAATAAAGTTTCAATTAGACTTTTTCCTTTTTTTTCCCCATAATTTTATTGATTCTTTGGGTAAAAAAATAGTGTCAAACCATACCTAAAACGATACCTCAATAATTTTTAAAGTAAAGTAAATAACGTAACATTAGTCTTTGATTCTTTGGGCAAAGGTATCAAACGATACCTCATTAATGTTTAAGTTAAGTTAAGTTACGTTAAGTTACGTTACGTTACGTTAAGTAACGTTAAGTTACATTACATTAAGTTACGTTTCGTTAAGTTACGTTATGTTACGTTAAGTTAGTTAAGTTATATTCCGTTACGTTACGTTACGTTAAGTTACATTAAGTTACGTTAAGTTACATTAAGTTAAGTTAAGTTACATTAAGTTACGTTACGTTAAGTTACATTTTGTTACGTTACATTAAGTTACATTTTTGTTACGTTACGTTAAATTAAGTTACGTTAAGTTAAGTTACGTAAAGTTAAGTTACGTTAAGTTACATTAAGTTACGTTAAGTTAAGTTACGTTAAGTTAAGTTAAGTTACGTTACGTTAAGTTACATTACGTTAAGTTACGTTAAGTTAAGTTAAGTTATGTTAAGTTAAGTTACGTTATGTTACGTTAAGTCTTATCATAACACAACGTAACATAACGTTAGGTCTTATCATAACCCAACGTTACATCGGCATGATAACACAAGCGTGGTGGCATCATAGCGTTAGGTCTTATCATAACACTGGCGGCACGACATAGCGTTGGGTTATCTATCGTAACACAACGTTACGTAATCATAATAACTTACGCGTCATCATAACGGCGTAGCGTTAGGTCTTATCATAACATAACATGCAAATGTTGATGCCGTTAGCCGCTTATGACGTAGCGTAGCGTTAGGTCTTATCATAACACAATCACGTCTCATCATAACGCGTAGCGTACGTGCCATCATAACACC
>CM028384.1:98051075-98113243 GCA_013146195.2 Codonopsis lanceolata
CAAATTGATATTGTATCTGTGTGTTAGCTAATTTTCACATCGGAATGCATTTGCATGGCAAAGCAGCTGCCTAGTTCATGGTTAGTAGGGGCGTGTAGGATTTTTTCGGAATCGGATCGAACCAATAGAACTGGACTGAACCAATCAAAAATGGATCGGACCAATACTTTGGTTTGGTCTGGATCGGGCCATATAAAGCCCAGGACATTTGGGTTGGTCATGGTTCTCGAACTAAAAAAACACAGAACCGGACCGAACCGACCCAATATATTTATTTATTTATTTTTTATTTTATATATATATATATATATATATATATATATATATTATTAGTTTCTAATACTTTATTTGTTCTACTTTTTAGTTGATACTCTTTTATTATTTTGTTTTCACCAGTTTGTTATGCTATGAGTTTATGAGTTCGACATTTTTAATTGTTGAATGTATTTTTATCGAAGATTTTTTAATTTTTTTTATGAAGTTTCAGTCTTAAAATTTTTATTATGTATTTGTATTAAACAGTTAAAAAGTAAAAATTCATAGTATTGGTCCGGTCCTGGTTCTCATACATCTTTGATTGGTTCTGGACCAGACCAATGTTTTAGTTCTCATACATATTGAGTTGGTTCCCGATTCTAAATTTTTTAAGAACCAAACTAGTGGTCTGGTTCCGATTTTTTTTTCCCCAAAAAACTGAATCGAACTGGACCAAACTCACCCCTAATGGTTAGTGTTATTGAAAGTCATATATCCAAGTGTTCAAGCCCAGTTTATCCACACAATTTGGATACATCACCTTAAAAAAAATGCAGTACAAAGAGCTCCTAAAAAGTTTCAACTTTTATAAGTTTAATTAAACGAGTGTAACATTTTTTATTATCATTAAATAATATTAAGGCTCTATTTGTTTTACAAAAAATGATTTTCAGAAAATAAAATAAAAAAACTATTTTCAATGTTTGTTAAATCTTTAAAAAATATATCAGAAAATATTTTCGGATGTTTGACATATATACGAAAAACAATTTATGAATGCATAAGAAAAGTTGTGTTTTCTTCGTCCTATATTAATGCCTCACAGAATATTCACTGGTTTTTTAAAAAATAAAAGTGTTCATCTTTTTGTAATTTCCCCTTAGTAACCCTCAACTTATCAATAGTGGTGTCAGATCGATAGGGTTCATCTTTTTTCAATCTCACAAATATAAATAACAAAATTAATAACTGATATAAAAACATTTTTATGAATAAGATGAATAATTGTTTTGGGACATCTTAAAATAATATAGTGGAAACTTATTTTATGACACAGTAAGTATTTATTGAAACTATAATTAATAAACAATGTGCAAATATAAAATAAAAACTCTGTTTATATTTCTAAAAAAATATTTGATGGGTGTATGATTGGGTGTGTATATAAATACATGTAATTGAGTGTAAAACTATGATTTATTATTATTTTCATGATAATTGGGTGGGCGAGTTTGTTAGAAACGGCAGACAATAAGGTTTGTTGGGGGGGGGGGGGCCGGGGTGTTCTGGAAAGGGTTGGATGGGTGGTGGGTTGCTCATAAATGGGTTGAATGTATTTTGTAAAATAACCTAAGGAAAATGAGCTTGTAAGTGAAAAGAAGATTTTATTTTTTGTTGATTCGTAAAAGTTTTTACATTGATTATATTTCCAAGAGTTATCAAACACAAGAAGTAATTTTCTGTGAAACAAGTATAGTCTAAGTTACTATTTAGAAAAACTAATTAAAATTTTCAACCTAGTTTTTCTTTTAGGCCATGCGAGGTGCAATGAGTTATTTTTAAGAGAACCTAGTTTTGCAACCGTTATATCTTTTTAAATTAAACTTTATTCAAGCAAAATAAAGACAAAATAAAATTATAAGAGTGAATTGCAACTACTTAAATAGAAATACATCATAATACTAAATGTTTCCTTTCAAAATGTCATTTATTGAATATTACTTTTATCATTTTACCCTTAACTCGACTCCTACGGGCTACTTAAACGAAGTGAATATTTTTTTGAAGGCCAAATTACAATTTTCCCCCAAAGTATTCCCCAAATCTTATAATGCACCTCAATCTAAGGTTTGTCCTATAATGGTATTTGACGTTACATTTTTTTTTCCGTTTTCTCCCTATGTGCGACGACCGTTAGAAAAGTCACGTTAAATAGCACATGGTCTTCCACGTGCAAAGTATTTTTTTACTTAACCTTGTGGGCGTTAACTAGAGGGAAATATTAGGAAATTTCGGCCAAAATGTCATTCCCTTAGTTGGTTAAGGAGTAAAAGAAAAGTAAGAACCCTAATCTGTCACCCGCTTCTTCCCTTCTCCCGATGCAAGTTTTCATATCCAGCTCCACCGTATCAGTTGTCATCTTCAGCCCTACCATAGCAGCTGCCATCTTCATTCCAAACCTTTTCTGCTCCAGTCACGCCTATCACAGCTCCGACATTGCCCTCATTTGATTCGAGCCAAGCTTCATCTTCGAACTCCCTCATTTTCTCTCCTACAAAAGTCACGCCTAAAGCAGACATTAGAGACCATAAAGTCTACTTACTCAAAACCCATGTAAAAACGTACGATTATTTCATTATTTATCCATTCGTTCTTGGGTGGGGTTGGATCATTTCAACAATTACGAGAGCAAAGGTGAAAATTGTAAATTCATGTATGAGAAATTAATTAACTTCAGTGGTGGTTGGATTTATTCGGAGAAGGTGGGTGAATTCAATTTCATACAGGAAATTAAAGATAGAGATGGGTAACTATGGGTATAGTTTTTTATATATTTCTTTTATTTTATTTTGTTTTCATTATCAATATAAGAAAATTGATATTAAAATGGAAATGCATATCTATCTGGGTTAAGAGAAAATTTTAAAAGAGAAATTTGGAGGGATGGGGGGACAAAACCCAGATCGGTTCTGGGGAGGACGATAAGTAAAAATGGTGGTCTATTGTTCGGATTTTCTTTTAGCATTAACTTTTTATACATTTGTAACTCTCCACACACATTTTTATAATTTTTGTTAGAAACTTATATTTTATTTATTAATTTTTATTAGACTAAAATATATTTAGCACCATAAAGCTTACACAAAATTCCTAAAATTTCTATCCGGTTAACGCTCACAAGGAAATATCAAAAAAATACCCGCACGTGGAAATGTCAAAAATACCCCACACATGAATGACCACATATAATTTAACGTGACTTTCTAACGACCATTGCCATTAAGGTAGAAAATGAGAAAACAAATACAATTTAACGTGAATTTTCTAACTACCATCACGAGTAAGGTAAAAAATGAAAAAAATAAATAAATATAATGTCAAATATCATTACGGGACAAAGTTTAAAGAAATTATGAAATAGATGGGAATATTCTACTTTGGTATCTCACTATTAGGCTAGAAGAATGTGACAAATCTTTTGACACAAAAAAGAAAAAGAAAAAGAAAAAAAGAAGTCTATCGTTGACTAAAAAAAGCCGAGTTTAATAAATTAGACAAGAGATCAATCCGAGTAATCAGTTTCCCGACAACGCCCTAAACATCTCAATTAATATCAATCATGTCCCATGACCCATCGGAATCATCAACATCCACTAGCAGAGACTGGTTTTTCCCGTCGCCGTCGTTCATTCACCCTTCACATCATACTAATCATCACCGTCAAAATCATCTCCTCAAACCCCCTACCAGACGCTTCTCTACTTACCCTAGACCTTCTGCTTCCACTTCTTCTCCTTCCAAGCCGCCGTTGTCGTCGTATCCGACCTTCTCCGCTTCCACTTCAGCCGCCGCTACTCCTCGTGAACGCAAGTATGCAGGTGGATTGCGACGCCGTATCGACTTCTCCCACTCCCACCGTAATGAACAACTGTCTCCGACGTTACATGATGTCGTCCCTCCGAGCCTCTCCGAGAAATGCCAGGTTTCCGGGGACAAAACTCCCTCCGCCAGCAGGTTCATCGGCTTTGCCACTTCCCGGTTGAAATTCCGGTGGCAGATGACATTTTCAGTCGCCGTGAGTAGTTAGTTAATCATTTCATTATTTATTTATTTTTTGATAATTTAGGGGAAAAGCCACCACAGACCAAATTGGACTCACCAACTATGCCTCTAATCCCAAGCTCTATGAGGCCCGTTAGCCAGTTAATCAATCTTTCTAGATTGATTTACCAATAGGGTTCTTTCTATATGTTCTCATTTACAATTAGGACCAATGAGGTGATCTGATGATTTGATTAAAACTCACCAAAACGAAGAGGTTCTTGATTCACACAAGTGTGTGTGTGTTTGACCTGGAATTTTGTTTTTGTGCAGATTCTGATAACAGCCTTCTCTTCTTTGCTACATAAGAATTTTTCGTTACATAACCAGGTCAATGATCTTCAGGTAACAAATATCACTCCCTCATTCCTTAAATGAGCAGTCATTTTGTAAAAGACAAAAACTTATGAAAGACGGTCTTACGCGTATTTTATGTTAAGACGGATCCTTTTGACCCAACCATTGTGTGTTAGTGGGTTGAGTCGCGAGAGAGCTCGTCTCCGTTTTTTTTTTTTTGATAAGTAAAGAGTATATATAAATAACTCAAAACAGCTCACTAGTGGTACTCCGTCTTACAAATTAAGTTATGTAAAACGGTCTTGTAGGAGACTTGCTCTTTATAAAATTTGTTGGTCGCTTAATGGGTGTTACTTTTAGAGTCCAACTTAATATGCAGCCCCCCATTTTACTTCCTGTGATGCTAAACGAAAACGTCGCACCGACTTAAAAGACACAATTACCAAAGAGTGAGGCTAAGCAAACGCGGCACCCACTTATAGATGCAAATTACCAAACTACCTTTGCCCCTATTAAAACAAAATTCATGCGGAATAATTTTTTTACCCTTTCTCCCAAAAACTCTCTCCCTCCCTATTCTTTTACTTTTTAATTTTTTTTTTCTTTCTACGAAAATATGAATTTTGGGCTTTATTAGCATAAAGCTACCTAAGTTGGCCGGCCCCATGCCAATAAAGCCGCCTAGGGCTGGCGGCCCTCCCTCAAATGTTCAGCCTTAATAATTGTTTTTTTTCTTCCAAGAAAATTGGAAATAAATTGAGTAAATTACATAAACTTACCGTAAAATGAGAATCTACATAAATGTCATCATCATGATTAGGATCCATTGGAAAAATTATGTGTTGAGGAAAAAGTTGAAAGAGAGCACTAGGTAGAGAGACAGTGCATAGAGTTAGAGTGAAATTTTAGTTATACTCAAAAAATAATATCTTGTTTTTTTTTCTTCCTTTTTTTTTTTTGATAAGTAAAGTATAAGTATTATTAACATGCGTCAAAAAAGACGCTATCTTGTACACTGGAAGTATACATGCACTAATCTACTAACCAAAAGACCCCAACCTAATTACAAAAAGGATCCTCTAAATTTGGGTCGACAATTAAGCACCAGAATCTCAAATACAAGTGAAAAGAGCAGTTTAGTAATTGACTTTTTAAGTTATTGCGTCTTAGCACTTTTAAGGTGCGATATTTAGCATATATGTTACTAAATTGCCAACTACCATGTTACATTGTGTCACTGCAATGATAAAGTGTAGGACTTTTTCCGTCTCAAAATAAGTGATTCTAACTTTAGGTGGGTTTAACTTATATGTTTGATCTAGTATACGAAGTATACAAATAACCAATCACAATACAACATATGCATCGTTTTCCTTACAATATTTATTGCACTTTATATTTGATTGGAGAAAGTAATGCACGTGTCATAGCCATTTATATATTTTTGTACACCAGATCAAACATATTAGTTTTTTCCATAAAGCAAGTACTTTTAACTCCTTATGTTTTCCTTTAATACTCTTTAAGTTGTTTTGTACCGACCTCCAATCAATTGGACATATTTCTATTTTTGTCACACAATTTTTTTTGATAAGTAAGATATATTATATACCAATGACGTGAAAGCTGGTGACACGTCCTTGTACGCAATTAAGAAGGGGGATAGGATAGCATATATATTAATTTTATTTGTGAAAAAAGAAAGAGAACTCTTATTTTGAGTCCCAAGATGGAATAGGGGACACTTTTTTTGGGATGGAGTGTGTGCCTCTATATGGAAACTAAAGGTATTTATGTGTATAAGTTAAATTGTTTAAAAATCAATTTTTCTTCGGTTTCTTGAAAAACTAAAATTGGATGATCAATTTCCTATCACAGTGCATTACATATGTGCACCAAAGTGGAACTTGTTGATGGGTTGGCAAATTTTGAAAGTATTTTATTGTTTATTTTATGAATTAAATTTTCATCCATCAGTGTAAATCTTTTTTACACAAGCGGCCTATGGACCATGACACTTGGCCAACCAAAATCTGAAAAAATCAAAACAAAGATTGTGATTGACAGGCGACATGTTCCTAAAAAAAGATTCTACACCGCCGGTGGATGAAAATTTTACTCTTAATTTATTCTAAAAAGCTTTTTGGGGGGATATGTTTCATTATAAAATTAGAATCTAGAAAGAGAAACATGGTAATTATCCTATAACATATATGTTACTTGACAACAAATGGTACTAAAACATCACTGATATATCAAAATCAAGGAGGCCTAATTTCAAATTTCGTCTTTACTATAAAATTTATATTATATCTATATATATATATAATAACAAGCGTGATTTTTCCGCCTAAATGTTTTCCATAAATGAAATCATAAATATGCATTGGAAGTTGAAACACTTTGTTTTATTATATTTTTCTTAGTTTTTATTCTAAACATTTAATTAACAAGACATTGTAAATTGGAACACTTTGTTTTGTTACATTTTCTTTATATATATAATGACAAATGTGATTAGCACATCCAAATATAGCAAGATCCCTTTAAAATGCACTTGCCAAAAATAGGAAGATATATATAATGACAAATGTAATTTGCTTATCTTAAGATTGCTAGATAATCACTGTAACTACTTACCAAATAAGGATACTATTTACATATGAACACATATACAAGTATTGATAAGTAAATAAAAAAAACATAAGAAGCTTTTAAGAAATTAAATACCATCAATCTAAGAGTGAATGTCTTTTCTTTTCTTACCAATATGCAAGGGAAACAAGACTAACAATCTAAAAAGTAAAAACTCAACAAACATTACTTACTCAGCCATAAATGTGCTTCATCTTTGAATATTAATTTACTTGTGAGTTTTGTCAAGATAAATTATATCCATAGGAGTTAAAGAACAAGTACATAGTGAAATATAATTTGATGAACAACTATGGATCCTTAAAGTTTGTCATGTCTAATTTGATACTCAACAAATATTGTTTACTTAGTCATAAATGTGCTTTCTCCTTGAATATAAATGCTTTGTGACCGCTTTTGTTATCTATAACCACGTAATTTCACCGGCAAAATAGTAGCATCGGTTATGACATACTGGATAAGTGGATTTTTAAAGATCAACAAGGTCCTGGTGAGAGGTGACAACATCATCATTACCGGATTCCATTTTCGCTCATTGACATTGGAAGATAAATATGAGCGAGTAAATCGTAGTCTAATTGCTCTAGGAACATGTACGATGACCGTAGAGGGGTGTGATTATGTATATGGGTGAGTAGCCGAGTATATCATACTCTGTGAGAAGTACATTGAATTGAGAGCAATCATAGTCTAAATGTCTATTTTATTGTCTATTGAATTGAGCTTAAATATTTGTAGATATAGTTGAAATAATTAAGTACACATATTATCTGTGTCACATATTTAGGTGACACTATTAATGAAAAGGTTTTTGAGTCGGGGACATTTTGGCCATTTCGGGGGAGGGATGACTGTAGGAAGTATGTAATTTGAGTTGTTTTTCTTTGGTTTATCATCATTTGAATTTGTTATACAATTTTTATTATCTAACAAATATATATTCGTTTAAAGACGTATTCTAAAATATATATGAATTTTTTATTCATGTAATAAGGAATAATTAAATTCACTTATATTTTTATCCTTACATTTTAATTATGTTTTTAATTTTCATAACACACTAAATTTTCATAACACATTAACTAAAAGATAAAAGAAAATTATATTAATATTGATCAATATAGATTACGTGAACTTTGTTATGCGATAGTGATAGTAGTAGTAATTATACATATTTAATCATAGTAATAGTAGTAGTAATCACACATATTAAATAACAAATGTTGCATTTAAAAAAATATTCTAAAATTTATAAAAGATTTTATTTATTTATTGTATTCTCTATTAATAATTTTACTTTTTCTTAATCGTTGCGTTATAATAATTTTTTCAATTTATGTACATATCGAACTCACAATCTTTACGGTACAATTATTTGTTTATTTTATTTATTATCATTAAAGTTTTTAATCATGATATTAGTTTTACAATAATTTATTCTTTTAATTTTATTTTTCACTTCATGTTGCTTATGTATAATTTGATTGAAAAAGATATATGGCGTGCGTTTAACGCACGGGTGTAAAGCTAGTTATATTATATGACAACAAATGGTACTTATCCAAAAAAGTAAAATGCTCATTTTCTAGGAAATGTGAAATTGTTGCATCATTTGGGTAGGAAATTAGCCAGCAGAGATGCATTATTATTATTTGCTTGTTAAATTTTCTTTCTCCTCTTTTTGATCTTTCAGTTTGGGGAATTTATCTGTACTACCTGTCGTCATATTTAGCAAGTCCTCTTTTGGTTTTTGATTTTCCATTAAGAGAGTCTTTTAATTTAACATTAAGCTTAAAACCCTCAAATTTGACTCATTAGCTTACCCTATCTATTTTTTCTCGCTATATACCATTCTCATACTACCTTAATAACACATATATCCCCAAATATTACCATCATAATTTGTCCATCTTTCAAGTGTTTTCTTATTAACATAATATCTAGAAAGTGTGGTGTATTGGATGTAATTGGAAAGGAAAACATAGAAATCCTGACACGAGTGTAGTAGAATATACGATCTGTAGAATCACCACCAAAAATCAATTAGAAATAATTACAAAAGAAAAAAAAATGTAGAATCACCAAAAAATATTTGGACAATTCTAAAAAGAAGAAATGTTGGATTAATAAGTAAATTGCATTATTTTAAAAAATTGTTCATTGAACAAATATACAATATATACCTAGATATCTTTCTATGGATCATTACTTATCAAAAAAAAAAAATTGTTTCACAATTTTTTTTTTGATAAAGACATTTTCAATCCTGAAACAAATGAAAAAAGAATTGCCTTTAGGAGGGCGTCACCTCCTTTTCTTAATTTTTTTTCTTCCTTACCAGATTTATCTTCCTTGTCACAAGCATATGTATTTTACAAATGATAACAAACCCAAGTTGGTGATATGTTAAGATCTGTTCTTCAATATCGCGGAACATCTTTTTTTGTTAAGACTGCAATAAAAGATTCTTTTGAAAGACAAGAAATATTTCATTCCGAATTAAAGCATAAGAAACTTCGCAATTTTGGAATGAATCCATGGAAAAACTGGTTAAGAGGTCATTATCAAGACAATTTATCTCAGATTAGATGGTCTCTATGAATCCCACAAAAATGGTGAAATGCAGTCAACCAACGCCATACGCCTCAAAATAAAGATTTAAATAAAGGAGATTCATATGAAAAAGACCAATTATTACTTCATTATAAAAGACAAAATGATTCTCAAGTATATTCATTAACAAATCAAAAAAATAAGTTGGAAAAAAACTATAGATATGATCTTTTAGCATATAAATTCATTTTTCCTGAAACTAAGAAGGACTTCTATATTTAATACCACCTTTATAAATTGCCATTAGGGCCAAGCAATTGCCATAGAAGGAAGATATTGATTGGTTGGTTAATTTGTTCTTTATGAAACGACGATACATTGCAACCAAATTAAAAGTTGGTTAATTATGAACGTCATCGTCAAATTGATTTCAATTAAGTTGGTATTCCCTATAATTTATAAATTGCCATTACAGGTAAATAAGAAAGAAGAGATCTCTTATAATTACACCACACAGAAAGACAAATTATTTGATATAAATATACCCGAGGAGATTTTTATCAAACATTATGTCCATCTTTCAGGTGTTTTCTTTTTAACATAATATCTAGAAAGTGTGGTGTATTGGATGTAATTGGAAAGGAAAACATAGAAATCCTGATGCGAGTGTAGTAGAATATACAACTAGTTTTACACCCGTGCATTAAACGCACGGTCATACAATTTTTTCAATTAACTTATAGTCAAGCGAAACAAAGAAGAAAAACAAAATTTCAAAAAAAAGAAAAAAGAAAAAATAATGTTGGAGGCAACTACTTTTGATATTAAAAAATTTCGTTTCGTTTTGATTTAAAAATTAGAGACTTGTATATTTAAGATCAGAGAAAATAAAGTCAATTTTTTAGAAAAAAAATACAACTTTGTCCTTCACTAAATCTTAATTGTAACAATAATTTTAAAAATAGCTGTAAACATAGCATTGTTATAAATTAAAATATGGTGAATATGTGGTCATATAGTAATTGCATTATATGAAAAGTAATAAACAATTAAAAGAATATATTACAAAAGAAGAGAAGCTAATTATAAAGAACTACATCGAAAAATAATAATATTATGAAGAAATCGAAACGTTATTGTGGTATCTCAATAATCCCCCGTTAACAACACACAAAAAAAAGGAAGAAAGAAGGAGAAAAAAATAGGAAACCCCACCGGTAATCTCCCTTATTTTCCATCCCTCTCAGAAAATATCCCTTATTCTCACTGGCGATCTATCTTACACTCACCGTCCACACTACAGTAAGCTTTCGTCCTCTTGCTCCATATCTCGTTCGATCCATCTCTTTTTCTCTAATATCCAACTTTATTCTGAGGGAAAAATATTGATTGTATTTTCTCGGTGATTTTTCATTCAGATCTAATGAAATCACATAAAAACATTTTGTTTAATTATTTCATATAAAAAAACATTTTTGACATTCACTGTGAATTTGTTAATATTTTTTATACATCGATTTTTGTTATTTACTTTTAGATAAATCTCCGAACTGGTTTAATCATTTAGTATTCTCGAAAGATAATTTTTTCTGGTGATTTTTATTCCATATTACTTCGAATTTGTCAATGGTTTTTTTACTTCTCAAATTTTGGGTATTTCTTGATTTACTTGATTTTTTTAGTATAATATTTCAATATTTGATAGGTTCATGTTGTGACCTAATTCATTTTCATTAATCATCATTTACAATGTGTTGATTCATTTCCGTTTGACACAACCGATAATTGAAAAACTGTGCAAATTGGGATAGTTGATGGTGGAAGTTCCAAGGAGTTTTTGAATTATTTAATTAAATAATTCATTAATTGTTTCTTGTTAATAGGAGTTTCTATTTTTGGAAACAATGTTTTGGCGGGATTTTTCCCTTTATAGACTACCTTGCTTTTATATATATATATATATAGATATATAGATGTGTTAAATAGGATGAAGATGACCTTGGTTCGTCTAACTAGGAGAGAACTTATCAAGTAAACGGACAGTTGATGTACTCTTTTTGGGAGGTATTCAGTATGTATTTTGCACTTTCAGGTTTAATTTATAGAATAATGTAGTTGCTAGAAAAGAAAACTAGGAGGGAAACCTTCCCTTCAACGTGAAAGGGAACATATGTTCCTTCCATTCTGCAAAATGTTTAGGAGAAAGGATGCACTTTGAGCAAGTAGAACTTTAAGTGCTGAGAAATGCATCTCCTAGACTTCTGCATATTCATGTCTGAAGTGATTTTCACATTTCATGTTATTCGGTGTTACTACCTTCAAAATTGTTTCTTTTAGATAACGAGGAAGGGTCCATGTCTTTTCTGAAGAATTCCTTGTTCCGTACTTCATATTTCTAGTGCTCAGAGACGGCAGTTCCTTCCTCTAATTCTACTAGTCCAGCCGATTCTTTTGTAGAGTTTGCTTATAGCTTTTCTATTTCCTAGATATTGACTGTAGAGTATAGTCCTTGTGTACGCAGGACGAGTTATCTATTTTGATGCATATTTTGGTTTATAACATATTACTTATACAAAGAAAACGAAAAAGAAAAGAAAAAGAATGGAGCCCAGAATCTTTTGATTGAAGTGTCTATCAGACTTGGCCTTTGTGACCCTAATAATTTCTTTTGATGGTGTTGTGCAGGTTCAAATTTTCAAGCTCAATGGGAGATTACATGTTTGTAACTTGTTGGAAGCTATGGATTTCATTGATTCAAATTCTCCGGAGAATGAAAATTTTCCTAGCAAAAGGTTGAAGACAATAGCTTTAGTTGTCTCGCTGACACTTCTTTCTCTTCCTTTTCTTTTTCTCAAGTATGTTGACTACGTGTCAAAATCAAGAAGGTCATCAGACAGTATTAAAGAAGAAGTATCCTTGAGCAAGCAGCTAGCTTATAGGGTTGACGTGTTTTTATCTGTCCACCCATATTCTAAGCCGTTGACTTTGCTGGTTGCAACTCTTCTACTTATATGTCTAGGTGGGCTGGCCTTGTTTGGTGTTACAGATGATAGCTTAGCCGATTGCCTATGGTTATCATGGACATATGTTGCCGATTCCGGCAACCATACTGACTCTGAGGGAGTTGGTCCAAGGCTGGTTTCAGTTTCTATTAGTTTTGGTGGGATGCTTATATTTGCAATGATGCTTGGCCTCGTTTCTGATGCAATTTCTGAGAAGTTTGACTCGCTGAGGAAAGGGAGAAGTGAGGTGGTTAAACACAACCACACTCTAATTCTTGGTTGGAGCGATAAATTGGTAAGCACATTAATAGACAATCTAATGATGAATCCATTCTTTCCATATAATCCTCTAAAATTCTCTAACACAATTTACATATTTTCCTAAAGTTTCACTGGTTCTTTTAAGAGGTTATGGTTTAGGGTCGTTAACTAATACCATATAATCCCTTGTATTTCTCCAACTCTAAAAATATTGTCCTTACTCCTTATCCATCATTATTAAAAGGAAATACGCTAAGTGCCCTAAAGAGCCCTTCGAATTCTTTTTCCACATAAGTTTAGCATGTTGATCAAATATCACTTCGAATTCATTATTAAAAGGAATTCTTTGTTAATTTAAGCTCTTTCCTTTTGTTTTTAATTTTGATCAAATATTGCTTTGGGTCTTTCGGGATTTTCTGTTGGAGGCTTCTTTTTTGTTTTTGGTATCAAACAAGAAAATGTTTACTTCTTCCATTTTCATTTCACAGTCTACATTTGAATATTTTGTATATGCCATATATCTCATTCAACTTGTGTTCAATCTAGTGTATATATTATATATATATATATATATATATATATATATAGACATTTATACCAGTTTGTATACATGTATCAAGTGTGTTAAAGTTTTAAATCTATATATTTATGATTTATTTTGTGAAGATCATAGAAAATATCTAGTAAGAGGGTAATATAAAACATCCCACAAAACTTTAGGAGGCTTGTCACATTCCACAAATTATTTATTTATCTCGAGTGGTTTCACACTTTCGCTAGCTGAGTGTTTTATTCACCTTTAGGAGGCTTGTCTTTATTATCTTTAAACCCCCCTAAAATTGTAGCGATAAAAAGGAAAAGAAATCTTCAGTATAAGAGTTCATGATCATATAGGGGTCTTCTAACATAAGAAGATAGGGCATTGATGATGCACATGGTGATAAAGAATTCTTCAAAAAATCATTACTGTTGATAGTTAAATTTGGAATCTTTTCTTAGGGACTGATGTGTTCTCTCAAGAGGTTTTTATTGTAAATTTATGTATAACTATGTGACGCAGGATGCAAACAAAATATCACTAACAATTTAAGAATTGAAGGTGGAAGCAAATGGAAAATATAAAAGAATGAAGAATAAGAAGATTGAACGCAAGGGGTGGGAGAGATGGCAAGGGCACTCGGGCAAAGACTTTGAGGTCCTTGGTTCCAATCCCCATACCAACAAGGGTCACACTTACCTATATAAAAAAAGAAGATTTGAAGGCCGGAGGAAGAAAAAACACAAATAGCTTATAGCTCAACTGAAATTAATAATCACATCTAATTATATGATGGAGGATTACATCAATATTTATATGACAAAAGTAAATCCTTAACCTACTAGGACTAGGGCTAATTAATTGAAAAGGAAATCCTAATTCTTCTAGGAATTCAAATACTAAAGGACTAATAATCTTATTAAACTAGGGTAACTCTAATACTAATCCTACTTGGACTAGGATAGCTTAATTACTAATAATTCCCTACTAAAACTACTGGGTACCTTACAATAACTTTATCCCTAAAATAACAATGCAAAATAACACAATAACAGTTCAAGTCTAATTGCATTCTGTCCTTGTTTGTGTCACTAAGATACACAACGAAACCCCACCTAAAATTTAAAAAATAGAAAGATAAGTACCGATTCTGCAATTTTAAAGTTCATGTATGAGTTTCATGGTAGGAAACTCTTGATCTCAATGAGAATCTAAAACTAGTTAAGGTAGGATTCTTGGAGAAATAGATACAGTTTATCATGGATATATATATATATATATAATGTTTATATTTCCTACTTGGACATTAAATTTATGTTTATATTTCATTTATCTTAGTGCGAATCACAAACTGCTTCTGATAGGACTCAAAAGTTTTAGTAATTGAAGAAAAGGGGTATTTTTGGAAGGTAAATGTCAAACACCCAGCCTAGGCTGTCTGTGCTCACACACACACACCTCCCCCCCTATGATACTCCTTTATCGTTGGTTTTAGTGATAACAAAGTACTCCCAGCCTAGTTTCTCTTGCTGTTGAGTGATCTAAAATCTGACTTTGTTTCTCTTGCTGCTGAGTTATCTAATCAAAATACACGTGAAGCCTTTGGTTACAGCCTCTATTACATGACCAAACTTAAATTAACCTTTGTTCTATTGATCTAAAATGAAATACTCTTTCTTACTAATTACTTAGAAACACATTTATTCTGTTATATCTATTTATTTTGATGAAGACTTGCAGTCTTCAGCTTCATTCAGTTTTTATTTATTTCCATATTTTGCTCCTTGTTCTTATTGTTGAAGCCATTCTGCTTGTGAATCAAATGGGATGCGAGGAAACTGATGTCCAGAACGAGGAGAACTTGAAATGAGAAAAGTTATTTACGTCTGGTTGATTGTCCATCGGTTGATCAGGGTGAGATTTGGTCTCTCATTTGCAATTCGTGGATGATGCTATCGTCTTTTTCCAAGGGTTATTGGGTGTTTAAGAATGTCCTTCTCCAGATTTTTCCGAATCTGTTTCAGATTTCGAATTAACCTGGCTAAATGTGGGCCGGTGGGGATTCATCTTGATCCTGAAGAAGTTAATTCTTATGTCTTCTTGATTGGTTGTTGGGTCCTTTTTGGCCGCTATACACTTGGCTGTCCCTCTAGGGGCTAACATGAGATCGATTGCTTTTGGGAACCTGTGGTTGAGAGAGAGTGCGAGAAGGTTAGATGGATGGAAGAGGGATTTCTTCTTCTCGGTGGATGAATACTCTCATCAGTGTGTCTTTTGATCCGCAAGAACATTATTTGGTAGGTAAGTGGCTTTGGCATTTTCCTCATGACTCTATCCATATGGCATAAAGTGGTCAAAGCAAGTTCAGCTTGTAGCAGAATGGGTGGGATGCTCGATTGGAAACTCAATCACCCACGGAAGCCCCTAAAAAGTCATTCATTAGTGCTATTCCTTTTACCTTACGTTGATGCGGTTAAGGCTGGGGAATGTTGATGTCATTCGTTTATGGGAAGATGTGTGGGTGCGTGGGATATCCTGGTAGAGGGCCTTTCCTCATTTATTCCATCTCTCTTCAGTTCATTCGGCACCTTTTTCCTTCTTTTCTTGTTTGGGAGATCGACTCTAATGCTTGCTTCTGAGTCTCATGATCCTTCTCTTTCTTCACTGCGACAGAGCTTGGTATCTCTGGAGTAGGTGGTTTGGAGTGGTTGGTGAATCTTGGCTTTGTCTGTAGTTTATGTTTTCTTTTTGGCAGCTGCGTGTTGGGGGACTTGGTAGGGAGAAGGATGCAAATATTTTGTGGGAGGGTGGGGTGTTTGATATTTTATGGTGCAGTTGGATAGAGAGGAATTCTTCAAATTTTAGAGATCAGTAGAGATTCCCAGACACTTGCTTTGGGATAAGGGGGGTGTATATGGCTTTGTTATGGGATTTGGCTAGAGGTGCCTTTAGAGGAATTCCAATTTTTATAGTGCAGTGGGATTGGAGAGTTTTAATATCTAAAGTTTTTCTTTATTTTTCTTTGTAGTACTTTTTTTTGGATGGATCCCTCGTTCGTGTTTTGTATCTTTTCCGGTCTATCATCCTCGTTTAATATAAAAGAAAAGGTTAATTGCTGTATTTCAATGAAACAGAGATATGTGATCCGTGAAATGTTGACAAAGGGTTGCACTTATTTTACTTCAGCTATTTTTCTTTCTTGGAAATGTGATTTCTAGCTCTAATCTTGTAAATATTGCATATCTTGTCAACTAACAATACAGTATGTACTCAGGGATCACTATTGAATCAACTTTGCATTGCCAATGAGAGTTTGGGCGGAGGGATTGTGGTTGTGATGGCTGAGCGAGACAAAGAAGAGATGGAACTCGACATTGCTAAAATGGAGTTTGATTTTAGAGGTACATCTGTCATATGCAGAAGTGGAAGCCCACTGATTTTGGTTGACCTTAAAAAGGTATGCAGCTAGCATATAGCTGACTATGTGTACGATACTTCACAATGAGTTCTCTCTTAACTCCCTTTCTATTTCCAGTTGAGAGTAGAGAATTGTTTGGTTGTCATTTTGGAAATAGTTTTTACTCTTGGGAAGAAGCATTCCGTGAAGAACATGAATGGCTCAGTGTTTTTCTGTTACTTCTGAAAGCTTACCTCATTTTAGACCCAAATCTCAAAACAGCTCCAGTTGCTTTGGGTAATCTAAAATAAAACTACTGATTTTAAAACACTTAGGTCATGCTGTTTTACTCTTAAAAAACTGATGTATACACCAAGTATGTCGGTTGAAACTACGAGGTTTGCACAGTCTGTCCTTTTATGATTTATCAGCAGCAGCAACAACAACAACAACACCACAAAATGTATGTTCTTATATTAAATTTATCTTAGTGAATCCAGAAGGCTTGTAGCTCTCTTTTGAATCTTTCCAGTTTCTTATCAGCTGTACGTAACACATGGGAAATGGTGTTGGGGTTCTCCAAAAGTTAAGAAAGATTCCTAATCCTTTTTCTGTCAATTCAAAATGATTACAAGATGGATGGATATGATTATGGCAGGGACCCATAGATCAACTGGATTCATTTATTGGATGCCTTTCAAACAATGGTCGTCAGTCTTTCTTGTTCAGCATCTTTACTTCTACTATGCGTGGGTGTGTGTATGTATCCATTGTTTAAAGTAGTCTAAGATCAGATGAATCTTTTTTTTTCTTTCTTATATGTAGACACTGGAGCTTTCCTGAAAGCTTATTTTGTCTATGGGGATGATCATTCTGATTTCTGACTGTGTCATTGTATTTTAATGCTATGTTGACATTATTGTCCAATTCTTTTGGCTTTGTTTGACTTGAAATTTGCTTTTAAAACTTGTTCATTGCTCGTCTTTTAAGAGTAATTTGAAATTACTGGCATTGCCAAGATTGTGATTGTTATTACTGTGACTTGGTTGCTTTCATGTCTATTCGTTTTACTGGTAGCAGCAACCATTTGCTTTCCCCATTCTGTTTTTTTCCCTATTTTAAAAATCTAGTTAATGATATACAATTAATCCTCAAGTCATTCCATCATTGTGTGCTGCCTGTTTGTTTTGCTTAATAGATAGAATTTCTCAGGTTTCTGTCTCCAAGGCACGTGCAATAATTGTTCTGGCTGAAGATGGAAACGCTGACCAGGTGATCTTAGTAATAAATCAGCACATGTTGTATGTGATTCAGTATAATGATCACTAACTCTACGAGGTTTCTTATCTGAGCAGAGTGATGCCCGTGCCCTCAGAACAGTTTTAAGCTTAACTGGAGTGAAAGAAGGACTGCGGGGACACATCGTGGTTGAACTGAGTGATCTCGATAATGAGATCCTTGTTAAACTTGTGGGGGGAGATCTTGTTGAAACTGTTGTGGCTCATGATGTAATAGGCCGACTTATGATTCAATGTGCTCGACAGCCGGGCCTTGCACAGGTTAAATGACTATATAATTTGAAGATCTTGTAGTATCAAACTATTTACCTTACCTTGAAATGCACCTAAAAGGTCTCCCCTTTGTTGTTGGTACTAGACATTGCTCGCTGAAGTTTCTTCACATGGAACAAGTAATTGTACATCTCAATTCCTGCTAGATAATTTATTCCTCGGTGACTTTTGATGGCAGATTTGGGAAGATATCCTCGGGTTTGAAAATTGTGAGTTCTACATCAAGAGATGGCCACAGTTGGATGGCATGCATTTCGAGGATGTATTGATCAGCTTCCCAGATGCTATTCCTTGTGGAGTCAAGGCTGCATCATATGGTGGAAAAATTATTCTGAATCCTGATGACTCGTACGTTCTACAAGAAGGGGATGAAGTTCTTGTTATAGCGGAGGATGATGATACCTATGCTCCAACAGCATTGCCAACGGTGCTTTCCTTTCCTTTTTAATAGTTTCAATAGAGAGTTTCCTCATAACATTGTTGCGTATATAACAATCAGGAAAATAAGATTACTCCTTCATTAGCTATTTAGCTTTGTGAAGTCAAGCCAAGTATTTGGCTAGAAATGGCAAAACTGCTGCCAAACAAGTTAAATAAGCTTATGATTGCAAAATTTAGTTGTTAGCATGATTTGTTTGTGTTCAGAATTAGGTAAACCCCAGGACTTCCTTTTGCATGCTCTTCTATTCCAAGAAATAATATTTTTGCAATGACCTAATCATCTGCATATAAATGTGCTTAAGCTTCAATTCTTTTTACAGTACACCTTAATCTCAAATGATTGTGTTAATTTAATCCGGAGTCAACCCTCATCCTCCAGCAGTATTAAGCTGGGTTGCAGAACCCTTGACATCAATTTATTTGCATGAGTTTTGGAGAGTCCGTTGCTTATGGCCTTTTAGAATTTTCCTTTTCTTAATATCCATTTCTAGTTTCTGATCATTGTGTCTAAGAGGTGTTCATTGAATTTGATTAGTGCAGACCCTGTATTTCCTCAGTGTTGCAGGTAGTTCTAATGCAACTATCGTACAATATTCCTCATTTCTGCTCTCAGAGTCCCTGATTGACATCTTTTGATGAACGAACCATTTATGAAATTTAAATAAATTATTTTAAAAAGTTGAGTTGGTTTGGGTTTGAGCCCAAGGGTTACCTCTCCATTTGGGGGGGGGGTCGAGTGTTTTCCAGGACATCGGTAAGGCCTGTGGAGGTTTTATTAGCGTCGACGACATGACAATCTTGAGGAAGGATTTGAGGTGGGCGAGAATTTTGGTGCGAAGCAAGAACGACCTTCCGGGATCGGTGCACATCAGAGTGGGTGAAAGAATTTTCGTCGTTCCAATCTGGGCTGAATCTTCGACTTCCTGTAGGTCATGGAGGAGGAACGTTGGAGTAGGGGGCAAAGCAGCCGCTGGAATGAGGAGGAATAGGGTGGAGAAGACAAGTGAGCCTCATGCGAGGGTGAGGGAGGTGATAGGTAAAGGGAAAGGGAAGGCACAGGCCTGCAGTCAGGAAAAAGAGACTGTGCGGAGCACATGGGTCGTAAAAAATTCGAATTTCAAATTAGATGGCTCAGATAGTTTGGGCCAGGTTTTGGGGGATAGTAGTGGACTCAAGGCTGGACCTGTTGGAAGCCCAAGTTTGAGGAGTTCTCAAGTAGGGAGGTTGGGTACAATTAGTGGACCATCTCCTGTAAAGGAACTGGTGGCTCCTGCAGCCCAGAGTAGTGGGCTTTTGGATAAGGTAGATCCAATTCCTCAAAACAGAGAGCCCATTAACCGGACAGGGACAGCCTTTTTTTATAGCGAGGGGATTCAGTCAAAAATATCTGGGGAGGAGGCATCATCAAAGGCACAAGAAGGGCGAGGGATCCAAGGCGATATTACTCATGGTTCTCAGGAATCCTCAAACTCTAAAGAGGAAGATTGGGCTTCGAAGGAGTTCCAAGAGAGCAAAGATATCGACTTCGATTGCGACTGGATGGGAGGCTTCTCTCAGGGGAGGACTGAGGATACGGTGTTGGCGTCTTTAAACGAGGAAAAGATTGAAGGGTCGTCCACAGCCGCAGATAGGCTCCGAATGTGAATGGATGGGATCCTGTTGAGGAAAATATGCAGGGGGTTTCCTCGCCTACAGGTCAGAGTTCGAAGGTAATTACGGCTCATGCAGGAATTCCTGAAGTTCTTCAAGCAGTCCCAATTATCTGCGAACCGTTATCCGTGATAGGTCCAGAGCATTGTAATGTTACTGAGTCTTTGGGGTGCATCGAAGACAAAAAATATATCGGTCTGGGTTCAGAAGAGATTAGACGATTTTGGCAAAGCTCTAGGGGTTCCGTGTCAAGGGTATGAAGATAAAATTCTGGAGCTGTTGCAGGAATTGGAAAAGGGCAGAAAATCAGTGGGAACCGAGGCTCGTTCAGACAAATTGAAGTCCCGGACAAAGGGCAGTAGCGAACTGAAAAATCTGAGCTGCAGTCTGAATTTTGACCATGCTGGGAGAGGGGGTAACAGGGGTACAGACACTTCTAATCAGTTGTGATTATGGATTTAAGAATTATCTCTTGGAATGTAAGGGGAATTAATGACGAGTCTAAAAGGTGTGTGATCAAAGCAGCTTTGCGGCGGTGGAATCCTCATGTTATTTGTTTACAGGAGATAAAGTTGGAGAGAGTGTATAATTTATTAGTCAACAGTGTAGGGGGTAACAGATGGACTCACTGGGAACATTTGAATGCTATAGGGGCTTCTGGAGGGATTTTAGTTATGTGGGACAGTAGAGTGGTAACCAAAAGGGGGTCTTTTCTCGGCAAATACTCTGTATCTTGTCAGTTGGCAGGGGTGAATGATGATTTTAATTGGATCTTCACGGGGATTTATGGGTCGTGCATGAACCCTGTCTGTAGTGGGTTTTGGGATGAACCGAGGGATGTGGCTTCTTTGTGGAATTTCCCTTGGTGTATCGGTGGGGATTTCAATGCCATCAGATTTCCTCATGGCGTACTAGAACTAGAACCTATTCACAGTCTATGTCGGATTTCAATGATCTGATTAATGACTTGGAGCTTGTGGACCTTCCATTAGAAGGGGGAAGTTTCACCTGGTCGAGGAATAGTGAGTTGATGCAGTGTTCAAGAATAGATAGGTTCCTTGTTTCTATGGGTTGGATCGAGAACTTTGGAGGGGTTTCGCAGTCGTGCCTCCCCAGGGTGATAGTGATATCTGATCATATCCCTTTGAAGCTGGACAGTGGTAGCCTAAGTAAAAGGAAGTCTCCATTTCGTTTTGAAATTATGTGGTTTGAAGAGCCGGGCTTCCGGGAGTGGCTGGAAGAGAAGTGGAAGTCTTTTGTTATAGTGGGGAACCCGTGTTTCAGATTTGCGTGGAAGTTGAAAAGGCTAAAAGAGGAGCTGAAAGTGTGGAATAGAACTATTTTTGGGGATGTCAAGGTTCGCCTGACCTCCTTTCTTGAAACAGTGAAAGTATTGGATGAGAAAGAAGGCAGTTGGGGGCTTGAGTGGGGAGGAATTGGGTAGAAGGAACACAACTAGAATGGAAGTGCAGAGACTCTTGCGCAGTGTGGAGATTAGTTGGAGACAGAAGGCTCGTATTCAGTGGCTTAGAGAAGAGGACAATAACACTAGGTTCTTTCATCGGATGGCCAATGCTCACACAAACAAGGAAATCAGATTCGCAAGGTTTTAATTAATGGTGAACGTTTGGAAGAGGACTCTGATGTTAGAGAGGGTATAGCAGGCTTTTATAAAGGATTGTATTCAGAAAATAGGGATTGGCACCTAAAGCTTGAGGGGTTGAATTTTAAGTCTCTGAATGCAGCAGAAAGGGATTTACTTGAATTGCCATTTTTAGAAGAAGAGGTTCTGGGAGCGGTGAATGGTTTGAAAGGGGACAAAGCCCCGGGCCCGGATGGATTCCCCTCTGTGTTTTTTCAGAATTGCTGGTCGATGATCAAGGACGAGTTGATGGAGATCTTCACTTTTTTCCATACCCACAAAAGGTTTGAATAAAGTCTGAATGCGACCTTTATAGCGCTGATCCCAAAAAGGAAAGGAGCAGTGGACATCAAAGAATTTAGACCTATTAGTTTGATTGGGGGTGTTTACAAGATCATTGCCAAGGTTCTTTCTATTCGGCTGAAAAAAGTGATTGGAAAGGTTATTTCCGATTCTCAACATGCTTTTGTGGGGGGGGGGGGACGATAGATTATAGATGAAGTGCTCATTGCTAAGGAAGTTGTCGACTCGAGATATTGAAGTGGAGACCTTGGGTTGGTATGCAAGCTGGACATTGAGAAGGCCTACGATCATGTTAATTGGGGGTTTTTGAACTTCTTGCTGCTCCGTATGGGGTTTGGAGATCGTTGGAGGGTCTGGATTCTTTTCTGCATTTCTTCGGTCAAATTCTCGGTGATGGTGAACGGGGAGCCGGCTGGGTTTTTTGGTAGCTTGCGGGGCCTACGGCAGGGAGATCTGATGTCACCATTTCTGTTTATTATTGTTATGGAAGCCCCGAGTAGAATCTTGGATGTTACGGTCTCTAGAGGCCTGCTCCGTGGATTTAATGTGGGGAGAGTAGGAGGAGAGGAGATTATGATATCCCACCTGCTGTTTGCTGATGATACTCTGTTGTTCTGCGAGGCTGCTAGTGATCAATTAGGATATCTTCGATTAGCGCTGTTATTTTTCGAAGGGGCATCAGGGCTGAAAGTTAACATCAATAAAAATGAGTTGTACGCTGAGGGTGGAGTGGATGATATCGATGAGTTTGCGAACTTTCTGGGGTGCAAGGTGGGCACTTTTCCAAGTTCCTATCCGGGCCTTCCATTAGGGGCTCCAACTAACAGCAGGCTGGAAGAAACAGTATTTGTCGAAGGGGGGTAGGTTAACTCTCATAAAGAGTACTCTGTTCAGTTTACCCACGTATTTTATGTCTGTCTTTGGATTGCCGGTTGCAGTGGCTAAAAGGCTAGAAAAACTGGAAAGAGATTTTTTATGGGAGGGCCAATTGGAAGAGAGAAAATTCCATCTGATCAAATGGGAGAAAGTATGTTCGAGTTTGAGATTTGGAGGGCTTGGGGTCAAGAACCTTAGGGTTTTTAATACAACTCTTATGGGGAAATGGCTCTGGCGTTATTTTGGTGAGAAAGAACCCCTTTGGAGGAAGGTAGTGGTAGGTAAATTTGGGGACGACAGACATAGATGGTTCCCAAATGTGATTCTTTCTCCTTATGGTGTGGGTGTTTGGAAAGGCATCACGATGGGAAGTGCTGAAGAGGTTTATATCCTTCGTTATTGGAAAGGGGGACTCAGTCAGTTTTTGGAAAGATAAGTGGTGTGGCGAGAGAGAGTTGCTGAGAGCTTTCCCTACCCTCTTCAACATAGCAGTTGACAAAGATGAGACTGTCTGCTCAGTTTTGCATTTTGTTGGGGACACTGTGGTATGGACTCCCTCTTTTAGAAGGAATGTGCAAGACTGGGAAGTTGACATTTTGGGCCAATTTTTGGAACTGCTGTATAACAGGTGAACAGGAATGCTGAAGATGCTGTGGTTTGGGCTGGAGAGAAGTGCAGAAATTTCTCTGTGAAGTCCTTTCTATCACAGCTTGCTTACGGGGCAGGATTCCTTACCTTGGGGTAGTGTGTGGAAGACTAAAGCTCCCTCTAGGTGGGTTTTTTCGTGTGGGAAGCTGCAAATGCCAAATGGAGCCATCCTCACGGGAGATAATTTGAGGAGAAGAAGGATGATATATGTCAATAGATGTTTCATGTATAAAAGGGAGGAAGAGACTGTGAATCACCTTCTGCTTGCTTCACTGCCAAATGGCAAAGGACTTATGGGATTTTATTCTCTGTTTATTTCGGGTGGACTGGGTAAATCCTCTTTCTATTAAAGAGATGTTGATGAGTTGGGCTTTCTTCAAATGTAAGAGGAATCCTTGCAATTTTTGGATGGCTGCGCCGGCAGCAAATTGCTGGACTATCTGGAGAGAACGTAATTCCCAGGGTGTTTGACAATATAGAAAGAAGCTGCGAGAACCTTAAGGAACATATCATCCGGCTTCTGTACTTTTGGTGCCACGATGTGGTCTCGCAGGGGCTAAGCCCCTTTGTAGAACTTGTGGATAATAGGTCTGTAGGACTGTAGGAGTCCTACTCCTACTTTTGTAAATAGGATGCGTCACCTCTTTTGATGCCCGTTATTAATATATACTCTTTACTTATAAAAAAAACATGTAATTTTTGTCAGAAAAGTCAAACAGTGAGTCTTTCTGTGGAATGGAGGGAGGATCCTTTTTCTTTTCCTTTTATTGCTTTATTCTATTTTTCCATTATTTATGGTGAAATAATTGGTTCCAAATGCCATAGGAAGTCTTTTGTGTTTATATCAACGTTCTTAACCGACTTACTAAAGAGAGAAAAACAGGAAAGAGGACTCACCATTAGGCTGGCCACTCATAAAAGAAATATTATTCTGCTTTATGCACATTGGGGTAATTCCTTCCATGGAATTCAGATGAGTGAGGCATACCATAATAAAACTTACGTAAGTATAATCAATTTGGTCATCAGGTCCAAGAAGCAACATCCATACACATTAATCGACCAGCAAGAAAGCCCCAGAAGATTCTACTTTGTGGATGGAGGCGGGACATTGATGATATGATTGTGGTGAGTTCTGTCAATCAAAGCCCCTAATTTCTTCTTTTCTGCACCTGAATGCTGCAGGTGTGGAGAGGAAATCTACCTAAGGAATTCATTGTTCCCAAGTCTACGGAAAAGATACTCCTTTGTGGTTGGCGGCGAGATATGGAAGATATGATTATGGTAATTGTACAAGGGATCAGCTATGTGCTCCCAGTAGCCTGCCCAAGCTGTTCTCTTTATTCACTTATGGGGGGTAGACCTTTCAGAATGATATCCTGACCCTTAGTTGCACTATTTTAAAGCATTTCTTTCTGCAGTTTTCCAAATTTTACGAACCTCAATATATCACTCCTATCTTGGTGATGCAACAAAAAGGATAAATACTATTCCAACTTGATTATCATTATATGCTCTGTGATATTTCTTTAGGTGTTGGATGCCTTTTTAGCTCATGGTTCTGAGTTGTGGATGTTCAATGAGGTTCTTGAAGTAGATAGGGAAAAGAAGCTTATTGATGGTGGCCTAGACATTGACCGATTAATGAATATATCTCTGGTTAATCGGGAAGGAAATGCTGTTATCCGGCGCCACCTTGAAAGCCTTCCATTGGAATCTTTTGATTCAGTAAGTACCATTTATCTCTAAATGTAGTTGCAATTAGTAATTATCTAAATAAATAGTGTCTTGCTAAATAACTTTAGAGTTTCGAGAGAGCTCTCAAGGACAATCATGTCAGTAAAACAAAACATGATCTTGCAGATAGCATCAAGTTCGTATTCATCATCGCAAAGAAGGAATTCAAATAAAAGTTTACAATTCAGGAAAAATTCATCACTGTTAAAAGAAGGCTAAGAAATGGAGTGGAGTACTTATATGAGTGAAGCCACTCAAGGTGGGAGATGGCAGAGGCAAGATGGTGGTGGATGAAATGCGCAACTGTGACGACATATTGATAAAGCATAATTAACGCTGATTGATCCAAGGGGAGATCTAAAAGGCATGATAATTAACGCATCACCTCTTTTGATGCTTTTAATATTATACTTATCAAAAAAAAAAATGGGAAGGGACTTGTCCATTGCACCACTGAAAATTGAGAAGATATAAGTTGGCATGTCAAAACTTGGCATTAAAAAACACAAAATTCAAGTTTCTTAGTAGTTGTTAGTTTCTTACCGAAAAGTGGAACCTTTTTTCTTTTTTTTTTGATAAGTGAAGTATTATAAGCATGTGTCAAAACAGGTAACGCGTCCTATGTACAAGAAGAGTAAAACCACAAAGTCATACTAGACTATAACAAGACTGTCCAAAAACTCAATAAAAGGAACCGAAGGCGTGACATAGTCTTTACACCAGAAATACAAGGTGTAGAGCATGATCTCCTTCAGTTTGGAAATAGGCATCTCGACATTTTCAAAAGCTATGCGGTTCCTTTCCATCCACAACGTCCAACAGATGCACAAAGGGACAGCATCCCATACCTAGCTTCTTTTTTTCCGTTTATAGAGCGACCAGCTAAGAAGCAGCTCTTTAACAGAAAAAGGGGAAACCCATGATAAGTGAAAAAGATTCAGGATGACATTCCATAATTCGCGTGCCACCGAGTAGTGAAGAAGAAGATGATTCACACTATCCTCATTACTCTTGCACATGAAACATATGTTGACACGAATGATCTTCCGTTTGCACAAATTATCTCCCGTAGGAATTATTTCATTTGTTGCCTCCCACATGAAAAAGGCAAACTCTAGACAGGGCCTTGGTTTTCCAAATAGCTTTCCAAGGGAAAGTCCTTGTAATACTCCCTTCCAGTTTCGAGTAGAATGACCTCAGTATGAAAGATTTGTTACCAACCCCTTTTCTCAGAGCTCTGTCCTCACCATTCCCTCAAATATCCACAGAATACAACTTCTCAGTAAAGGCAAAGAAAGATTCCAGTTCCCAATCTTGCAAATTCCTTCTAAGAATAGGATCCCACGTAACTGAACCTGTATTCCAGCTCAAAAAAGAGTTAATTAGGGCATCCTTGTCAACGGAAAGATTGAAAAGCTTAGGGAACTCCATGCGCAATTCCCGATCCCCGCACCAAACATCCCTCCAAAAAAGAATTCTGGAACCATTGCCAACCTCGAAGCGAATAAAATCTTTCACCCGATGCCACCCTTTTTGGATACCTCTCCAAACCCCCACCCCGTAAGGAGATTGAACCGCATTTTGAAACCAAAAGTGTCCACCACACCCATATTTGCCAATCACGATCCTTCTCCACAAGGCATCTTTTTCAACCAAGTATCTCCAAAGTCATTTGCCTAGCAGAGCCTTGTTGAAGACTTTCAACCTTTTAATCCCCAAACCTCTCTCTTTAATGCTGGAACAAACTTTATCCCATTTGAGAAGGTGATACTAGCGCACACTTCCTTATGTTGAGTTTGATATACATTGTTGGGCCCCCATCTAACACCTTTAGTTTTTAGATAAGTTGGTAACTTAATATGGCATCAGACATCTGGTTTGACATGGTCGTGGGTTCGAGTCGACCCGCTTGCATTTGTTACCCGAAGTATTAGGTGTGCATGTTAGCACCATGTTAGGTTTGTGATGCCCCTAGTGAGGCATATTTGTTCATCTCTCCACATGTGGACGGGCCACACATGAGGGGGAGTGTTGAGTTTGATATATATTGTTGGGCCCCCATCTAACAGCTTAAGCTTTTAGATGAGATGGTAACTTAACAGATGCTTCCCACAAAAAATCTCTCTAGCTTCTCCAGCCTCCTAACCACTGAATTCGGCATTACGAACACCGACATAAAATACGTAGGCAAGCTAGCTAAAGTACTTTTGAAAATAGTGAGTCTGCCTCCCTTCGACAAAAGCTGTCTCTTCCAACCCGCCAACTTTCTTTCAAACTTCTCAATCACCGAAGTCCATGATGTGACACTTTTAAAGTGAGCACCCAACGGAGCCCTAGATATGAGGTTGGCAGACACGCTGACTTGCACCTGAAAAATGTGACTAACTGTTCCATATCCTCCGCCTCGCCTACCAGAATTATTTCACATCTGGAAATGTTAATTTTCAACCCAGACATTGCCTCAAAAAATAATAAAACCAACCGGAGATATCCCAACTGAGATCTGCTAGCATCACAAAAAACAGGTAAGTGTGAAATACTTATCATTTGATGGCCCTCTCTACCTACTCCAAACCCCTGAATATGACCCTCCCTCCACTGTCTTATCAATGAGTCGGCTTAAACCCTCCATAATCATAATATACAGGAACGAAGAGAGGGGGTCCCCTTGCCGAAGGCCCCTCAAACTCGAGAAGAAACCCGCCAGTTCCCCATTAACCAGAACTGAGAATCTAACAGTTGATATGCAAAATAAAATCTGCCTTCTCCATCGTTCTCTAAACACCACTCTTGATAGAAGATACATCAGAAAATTCCACTCCGCACGGTCGTACGCCTTCTCTATATCTAACTTACATAACAACCCCAAAATCCCACTCCTTATTCTAGCATCCACCCCCTCGTTAGCTATTAAATGCATCCAAAATCTGACGGTCCCCCACAAAGGCATGCTGGGACTTGGAAGTCACCTTTCAATTACCCTCCTTAGAGGTGCTATCACCTTTGATATAATTTTATATATTCCCCCGACGAGACTGATTGGCCTAAAGTCCTTCAACTCTTCTTCACCCTTCTTCTTCGGGATAAGGGCAATAAAGGAAGCATTGAGGCATTTTTCAAACTCACCAGTCTCGAAAAAAGATTGAAACACCTCCATTATATCCTCCCTAACCACCTCCCAACAGTGCTTAAAGAAAGCTAAAGAGAACCCATCCGGCCCCGGAGCTTTATCCCCTCTTAAGCTCTTGAAAACAGAGACAACTTCTTCAGAAAAGGGCTGCTCTAGCGAAGCCTTTTTCGCCTCCGATAAGGACTTAAAAGAGAACCCAGCCATCTCCATGAAAGAACCCCTACCTGCCGAGTACAAGTCCTGATAGAAACTGACTACCCCTTGCTTAATCTGCTC
This sequence comes from Codonopsis lanceolata, assembly GCA_013146195.2. NCBI lineage: Eukaryota > Viridiplantae > Streptophyta > Magnoliopsida > Asterales > Campanulaceae > Codonopsis > Codonopsis lanceolata. Next base: position 98,080,130 of record CM028384.1, read on the forward strand.
TGCATCTTCTGACCCTCCCATCTTTAATTTTCTGATCTGGCTGTTGGTTTGTGAATACTGGCCATCCGATGAAAAAATCTCGTGTTCTTATCCCCTTCCTTGAGCCACAAAACTCAGATTTCTGTCTCTAACTAATTTCTTCTTTAATCTTCTCAAGTTCCAGCTTTATCTCTTGTCTCCTTGCAGCATCGGACCTTTCCACCCCCACCCCCAACTTACTAAATCATCTGGTCTCTTGACCTCCTCTATCGTTTCTTTAATTTTTTAATCTATTCTACTTATCAAAAAAAAAAAAAAACTATTCTCCCGAATGTCTCCTTATTCCACTCTTTAAGATCCTGTTTCAGCAATAACAATTTTTTTGCCATTTTTTTTTTTGATAAATAAAGGTTCTATTAATTACAACGCCAAAAAGGGAGGCGCAACCCAGTACACATGAAGTATACTAAACAAAATTACAATTGGATTGAACTATCCTCCATATCAACAAAAAGGTTCCATTCATGCAAAGAAGTCTCCGAGCACCAAAAACGAAGGAGTTGAAAAACATTCTTCTTTAGCTTATCTAACCCAGCTTCCACGTTATCGAAAGCTCTTTGATTCCTCTCCTTCCAAATGCTTCACCAAATTGCCAATGGAGCTGTATCCTAGACCGCATTCCTCCTTCTCTTATACAGCGACCAACAACTACGGAGGAGCTCAACTACAAATGTTGGCATAACCCAAGAAATGCCTGCTAAAAGAAAGAAATAACTCCATACCTCTCTTGCTATAGAGCAGTGCAGCAAAAGGTGGTTAGTCGTCTCCTCATCTTCTTTACACATGTAGCACCGGTTGATGTAAACCCTATTTCTAGCTCTCAGATTATCCCCCGTAAGGATGGCCTCCTTTGCAGCCTCCCACGTAAAAAAATCCACTCAGCTGGGAGCTTTAGATTTCCAAATGACTTTCCAAGGGAAGGAATTTCTGTCCAATTCACATAAAGCTGAATAAAATGACTTAACAGTGAACTTCCTGCTCTTCGATCTCACCCATAGAACCCTATCTTCAGTAGGCCCTTGTCTCTTTATGGCGTAGAGCTTCTCAAGAAATCTTGCCACATCACCTACCTCCCAGTCTTGTAAATTTCTTCTAAACGTAGGGACCCATATATCTCTACCATCAAGGTTCTCGAACATCTCGCTCACCATAGCCTCACGGTTAATCACAAGATTATAAAGGCTAGGAAACAAGGTTTACTGACTTGCCCGTAAGAATTCCAGTTGGCTTTAACCCAATCCATCAATCCTGGCTCCTTAAGCCACATGTTCTCAAATCTGAACAGTGTCGCTCTTCTTCTGATCAATCCACCACTCTAACATAATAGGCACATGATGTGAAGTCACCCTTGGAAGACTACTCTGGATGAGCACCGAGAATCTGTCTATCCTCGAGGCAGTGATGACTATTCCCCATAGTTGTAAAAGGCGAAAAGCGAGAGGCGGGCGAGAGGTCCATTTTTGAGGTGAAAGGCAAGGCGCTCAAAAGCACTCACGGAAACAATACTAAGGATAAAAAGATAAAATATATATAACTTAACAAATCTCAATAAAACATGTTATAAGTGAGCATAGGGCATGAAACTAAGTTCTAACATAGTATAAAAGATGAAATTCTGAGCTAGTTTAAATTCCAAATAATATAATAAATAGTTAAGCAACCAAGGAAGATAAGGTTTAAAAAAAAGTAAAGTAATTAGAAAAAAACAGAAAACAGAATGAAAAAAAATCCCAAATCCCAAATCCCAAATTAAAAATATAATAAATAATAAATAATAAATAAAATGCCTAAAAATGAAAGGAAAAAAACCCTAAGTAGAGATAAAGATGCAGCAGCATAGCACATTAGAAAAAAACCTTAAGTAGGAGGAAAAAATAAAATAAACAAACAAAATTACAAAACCAAGCTTAATCTACCAAAACCAACAAACCAACCTCGGGACCAAGTTCGTTGGGAGCCGGCGACCTAATCTGTGAAACTCCGGCGTCGGCGCATGAGGCTGATTTCTGCAACCTCCGGCGATGGTGAAAGCACAGATGAGTTTACCAAGTTGAGATCGTCTCATTTGTATTCTTAGATTTGGTTAATATTGAAGATTGAAGGCTAGATCGGAATGAAAATTTTCAGATCTAGGCTGAAAGTTTTTAGAGCCTTGTCCATATATATCTCTTCGGGCGACAAACCCTCGCCTCGCGTCGCCTCTCGCCTTAGGCGCCAAAGGTGAGCGCCTTTGACAACTATGCTATTCCCGCCTCTAAACCAGGTGAAAGAGCTTCCAACTAATGGTAGATCAATTAATTCCACGTCATTAATATAGTCATTAAAGACTTTCGTGGGTTTCAAAAACATTTACATCCCTGAACGCTCATGAGGAAACCGAGTTGAAGTCCCCCACTACACACCATGGACAATTCCATTTTCTCCTAACATCTTTCAATTCTGCCCAAAGCTCTTCCTGGTAAGTTTCAAGATGACCATTGATACCTGAAAATAGCCATGTGAAGTCTGCTCTCTCTTGCTTGAACTGGCATGAAACAGAATGATTACCAAGTATAACATCTAGCTTTGAGAAGACTCTTCTTTCCCACATCACCAAAATACCCCCAGCAGCCCCTATAGCTTCTTTGTGAACCCAATTCATCCATCTGTTACCTCCCACACTAACCACCATCCTGTAATCCATGGTTCCCATTTTGGTTTCCTAAAGACAAACCACACTCGGCTTCCACCTTCTTATAGCTTCCCCAGTTAATTGTCTCTTCTTTTTGTCATTCAATCTATCACATTCCAACTCTTAATTTTTAAATCCATAAAATAATCAACATGAGTGCTGAATTCTACTCCCCCCTTCCTTCTTGCTGGCTACCCCATCAAAATTAATTGTGCAGCACAGATTCTTTAACTCTCTCGACATACCACCCAAGCTCTAACATCGTGACTCCCCTTTCTAACTTTTGCATGTAGAGCTCCCCTTTTGATGTCCAAGAGCAATTCGACGATTTTATCTTCATACCCTTTGCAAGAGACACCCAGAAAATGACCAAAACTCTTAGCTTTGTTGCTTACCCATGCAGGAATATCATTACTTGTGCATTCTGGAACTGCCCTATCATTCCCCTTCGCCTCTCCCTCCAGACTCACCATAGCAAGAGGCTACATACCAGGAGCTCTTTGATTTCTTCACCCGACCCCTCCGCAGTCTCTGGCGTCTCATCCTCTTCACCTCTCTGAAGCTCTCTAGCCAAATCTTGACATTGGACGTCTACTCTGGTGTTATCGCATCTCCCTAGAATTTCCATCTCCACCTGGAATTGCCTCTCACCTCTCCTTGTTAAGAAACCATTGCAGCACTGCGTCATTCACCATCAAAGCCCTACATTCAGTACACCCACCCTGGAACTCGTCGACCTTCTCCATTTCCTGGTGAGCCTCTCTCACTGCCGAGACTTCCTTTTCAATGCTGTTCGTACCTTGGCCACAAGTTGAGTCGACGCCTGCCTGAATGTGACATCTCCATTTGTTTGCCTTGGCTTAAATCTTCTTCAGTATTTGCCGACCCATTAAGCTGAAAAACCCCATGTTCAATAAAGCTGGAATGAAAAGGCCCAAAAATCCCCCCCCCCCCAAATTTCTGGAGCTTCCTGGTAGCATACCCTTCTCCACTTTCTGGCCCATGTGACCCATTCCCAGTATTCTCTATGGGCCCAAACTCCTGGCCCAAAGAGTTTAGTGGTTCCGTCCTGAACGACATTGTTCCTAGTTCAGCCCTAAAATTTAAATTTGAAATTTTGGCCACCCACGTGCCCCTGCTCTGACTCCTGCCTTTCTGTGCATCTGTTGTTCTGCTTTTCTGTCCTCTGTTAGCTTGCTTTGGTGGCGTGTGCTGGTGCGTCTCCTTGACGGTTTTCGAAAGCCCCTTCTTCCCCCATCTTCACCTTGACCTCGCGAAGGCCACTGGAGGCAAGCCGCTGTAGTTTCAGCCCAGATTGGTACCACAAAAATATGATTACTCTCTCCAATCCAAACTCTCGCCGGCACGTCTCCATGATATCGCACCAAAATCCTGGCCCACCTTAATCCTCCCTTAATTTTGTAGGTTCATCAATGTCCAGAAAACCACCAAAAGTCCTCGATTTTGCGAAATACCGCATCCCCCCACAGGTGTAGCGGCAGTCCTAACACCCTAATCCATGCCTCCCCTGGCAAGTTTCCTCTTGTGAAAGTAGTTCACCGGATTCCACCTTTCCAAGGTCAAGATATCTTGATTAATCCTCCACTCCTTCTCAATCGAGAATCTGTTAGCTATCTCTTTTGAGGGATATTCGAATAGATAAAATGTGCCATTCAAATCTACCACATGGACTCTTCTTGCTGATTTCCATTTAATATCCACCCAAATCCTGCAGCTCTGATCTCGAAGGGATAGGGCACCTCGCGTCTTCTACTTTCCCATCTAAGCATTTTTCCGGGAAATTAATAGCATCGGAACACGAGCCTTCCTCTACAGAAAAATCTGCTCCTCCTGACCCCTTTGGAAGGGTCTTCGTCTTCACCGAAATATCTAGCCAAGGAGTGATCTTTGCTGTCTCTGCGTAGGACCTGTTTTGTCTTTGGGCTTCCCCTAAGTCCTGGACAAATCTCAGTTTGTCTGCAGCGTCCCTCCAGCCGAAGCCTTCAACAATTTCCAGGATACAAATTGATTCCGTCCTACCCACCTTCCTCACCGAGGCGAATTAACTTCCAGATTTGTTTTCCTCAGCCACCGTCACTTCTCTCCTTATCATCGTCAATTTCTTCCAGAAATTGCCGGAAATATTTGAAGCCTCCTTTAACCAGTTGTTCATCCATACTAACTCCCCCAAGTAAAGAACTACTTCATTCACTCTACCTCTGCTTCTTTCAATCCACTGAAATTCGAGAACCTCCGGACTCTCTGCCTTCGAACCACGTCCAAAAGTCTTACGCCCTGCCTGAAATATTGACCAATCGTCTTCTAGACTGAACATCCTCCACTTTGCAAGGATCCTTATCAACAAATAAGAAAGGTTTCCAAACAATGGAACCTTCAAATAGATTAGTACACTTTTTTCCTTGATATTCGTGAAAGGCGTGGACCCAGAACATCCAAATTTTATTCCCATGGATAGTTAAGAAAGAGCCTTTCTCCGCGTACTAGCATAGGAATTGGTGCGTCTACAGGGAGACAAAGATGAAGATTACTAGAGGGTCAAGCGGCTCTTTTTTGACTTCCCCATCTTCCTTAGAAAGAGATTCCCCGTCACCTGAACATTCATCATTAGAAGCTAAAGCTTTGAAACTTATTTAATTGGAGTCTGAATTCTTAGAGATCTTTGATGACCTTCCCACTATCAAGAGAATCTTCCACCAAAGATCTCAAAGAATTTGAACTCCAATTTACTTATTTACTTATCAAAAAAAAAAAAAAGTTTCAAGCTTTAGCTTCCAATGAAGGTGAGGTGGAATCTATTTCTGAGGAAGAAGGTGGAGTTGAGGAGGAGCCTCTTGACCCTCTAGTAATCTTCATCTTTGTCTTCCTCTGGATGCACCAATTTCTTTACTAAATCTTCATCTTTGTCTCCCTCTTGATGCACCAATTTCTTTGCCGAGTGTAGCGGGGAAATCATCTTCTGCATCATCAACATCTTTGTGGCCTTATTTAGAGATTGGATTAACTACTTATGTGTCGAATTTTTTCGATGAGCGAAACTGAGGCTCGTTTTGAACTATCTACAGGAATAAACTTGGATGTTTCCATATTTTACAGGAATAATAAGAAACAAAGCTTAGTACTAATTTATTTGAAGGTTCCATTGTTTGGTATGAAACTAGCAACTGTTAAGAGATTTGAATGTCGTCTATTTAATGCCAAGTTTTGACTTTCCAACTTCTATTTTCTCACTTTTGAGCATCATGTCCTTCCCATTATATGTGCCTTTTAGTATATCATTTTTATGGACAATTCTACCCATAAGAATTTATTATTCCCTTTTATATCCTCAACCCTATATTTATTAACTAGGAGCCTCAAAGTCCTCTCCCGTCCTATTAAAGGTGGAAAGCTTAGAGCTTGTTTGATAACCATTTCGTTTATAATATTTTTGTTTTGTTTTTCATATTTCCCCAAAATCAAGAAACAAAATGCATTTGGTGATCATTTCGTTTCTTGGGTGGGTTGAAATCTTTGTTGTTTTAAGCCCATTTCAAGAAACCAAGAAAAAAAAGTTTTACTCCATAGAAGCGTTTCCACTATAAAACACGGAAGACTCGTTTTGATGAGATTTTAGTGTCAAACTTGACGTAAATCAGTTGAGTATAGTCTATCCATTTTGCTCTTAATTGAAGGAGCATCGCTGGTAGCATGGTTCTCCCTCCCTCCCCCCCCCTCCAGTACCGCTGTTCGTCCCTCCGATTACCTCCCGTATCTTTCCATCTTGATCTCGATTGGTGGAATGTCGCCGATGATTTTGATGGTAATTCTCGTCTCAGATCTATCCTTTCAATTAGAATCCCTCGTGGCTGGCGAGGCAATGGCTCCCATTGCTTCCTTCTTTTTTCTTCATTGTTGGTGCACTTGTTCTCAGTTTACATGGTGGAATTTTGGCATAAGCTGTAAAGAGGTCTTTGGCAAAGAAAAGTTAAAAAGGTATACGTGCAATTGCAATAAATTTTTTTTGATAAGTAAATATTAATAACAAGAGCGGCAAAACTGGTGCCGCATCCTATGTACACAAGAGGAAAACACCAAAAATTACAGGTTACATATGTTCGCTACAAAAGAGTTGACCTCAGGCCTAACACCGTCTATACACCAAAAAAACAGCAGCTGAAGAAGTTCATTCTTCAGCACCGACAGAGACCTTTCCTCATTTTCGAACGCTCTCCTATTTCTCTCTCTCCAAATCACCCAGCACTCTCCCAAGGGAATAGTCTGCCAAATAAAATCTCTGCGTTTCCTTTTGTGCAAAGACCAGCAAAGGAAAAGATCCTTGATTGATTCCGGCATAACTCAAGGTAAGTTAAAGATGCAGAAAATGAAATCCCACAAAGCACCCGCCACCGGACAATGTAGCATAAGATGCTCAGCACTCTCTCCATTCCTTTTACACATGTAACACTAGCTCACTATCACCTTACCACGCCTCCTAAGATTATCCCCAGTAAGAATAGCTTCATTCACCATTTCCCATATGAAAAAAAACAACTCTAGCCGTGCAATTGCAATAATAGGGTATGCTTTAGCTTTATCAATATGTCCTCACAGTTGCGCATTTCATCCACCTTCATCTTGCCTTTGCCATCTCCCACCTTGGCAGCTGCACTCGTATACGCACTCCATTTCTGAGCCTTCTTTCGGCAGTGATGATTTTATTCTCAACTGTAATCTTTTATTTGAATTTCTTGTTTGCAATGTTGAATAGGAACTTGATGCTATCTATGTGATCACGTTTTGTTTGATCGGCATGATTGTCCTCGAGAGCTATCTTGAAACTCGTATGTTATTTAGGACTCTTGGTGGTAAGCATCTTTTTTGAAATAATATAGTCTGCTCGTTTGCGTAGTGGTGGAACAGTTATATGAATGCAAATGGCACCATCAATTTTTAAAGGAAATTTCAAAATCACTTGATGTTTATTTTTGACCAAGGGGCCCAATCCTGAATTAATGTTTTACTCTAAGTTTGTAAAATTGTATTAATCACTACTCTGTTTTAGATTATTGTTATCAAGTAGAGGGACATTACATGCTGTTTTGTACTGGTCCCGTTAGACCTTTATTATCTTCTGGGTATATGATCTGGCTCTTGTTTTATACAGATCTTAATTCTGGCTGATGAATCAGTAGAAGATTCAGCCACACAAGCTGATTCCAGATCTCTTGCCACACTGTTATTGATTCGAGACATTCAGGTACATTTGAAGGGTGATCTTGAGTGTATATATCCCTCAACTTTTTGTCCGGGTATGCTGAATACGCCCCAAAAGATGTACTGGGGCTGAATTATAAATTTTCAAAACTTTGAACACGGGATGGGTACGGGTGTCCGATTCTAGATAAGTATCCATTTTTCTAAGAGATTTCAATATCCCCTATTTTTCTCCGATTTGATCGTCATTCAGACATTCACCCATTCCCGTCGAACCCTAGCCGCTTTGTTTTTGAAAGGGCCGCAGCCAACTACCTGCTCTGCGAGACATTTCTTTCCTTCGACAAACCCTAGCTCCGTCAAACCCTAGCCCTGTCGACTTGCTTCCTTTGATTTGAAGTCCCGTCGATCCCTAGGTGCTCCGCCAGACAGGCATGCACTCTAGGTGAGGTAAGTTGACTTGCTTCCTTCAGTTTGTGATTTGTGATTTCCACACACCAAGCGATTGGCGATTTTCAGATGGTTTTTTTTTCTTTCCCAACCCTTCGTTCCTCGTCTATGTACTGATTCCCATTTGGTCAATTTCTGTATTAATTGAAACATTTACTTTATTTTGGTCCTTATATTTTTAATATTTTCATTTTGGTCTTTATATTCTTTATATCTACTTATTACCCCCGTAACCGTATCCTATATTTTCCAAAAATCCAGTGTCCACGTATCTATATGTGCGCAATCATATCCATCCAACATAGTATATAGGTTATTCCCCTGCTTAGGTTTTTGATTGGGGGAGTTTCAAGTTGTTTTTGAGTTGTTATTTTTTTCTTTTCATTTTTTTACTCTCTTTCTTGAGTCAGATTGCTTGTAATCTTCAATGCGGAGAGTGCATATGAGCTGGTCAGTTGCACAAGTAATCTCCAAGCACTCCATGATTGGTGGATCTATATAATCTCCCTAAATTAAACAATGTTGACTATTTAGTAAGGAAACAAATTTATTTTAGGAAAACAAATTACAAGGTAACTAAAGCTTGATTTGTGTGTGCTAATATTAAAAAATCTTAACCCAATCTGTTGCTAATATTTCCCACAAGCTTGCTTAATTGTTCATTTTCAATTGATGTTGAGTTAAACCTCTATTTTGCACATGAAATACCAATTACGATAAATTACATTACTCTTTCTCAAGTTATCTCCAGTAAGAATGGCCTCATTACAGGCCTCCCACGCAAAAAAAAGCTACACAGACGGGGGCTTTGGATTTCCATATCGATTTCCCAGGAAAGATTGTATATTCTCTGCAAGATAGGATATCAAAATATGATTTGTATCCTTGCTTGCTTTCGGTCACCTGTTTCTTGCCCCTAAAATTGACCTCTCATCTGCCTCTCACCTTCGCCTTAAATAACTATGCCCCTATGCTCGCCCTGGGAAGATGATTTCCTAGACCATTAGATTCTGGAAAAAGAGATTCCGAGGGACAGGAAGGTTTCACTAATGAAATGGCTCAGTTGGCTTTTGCACTCTCACAGGTTAAGCTATGGCGCTTTCTTTTTCGGTTTGTTTAGCTATCATTGACTTCCTCTCTTACATCACCATGCCAGGGTGATGATATGGAAAGCCAGTCTGGCTCCTATCAGGAAGGGGGATGTATTTAGAGAGTGGTATTCAACCTAAGGAATATTTTTTAAGAGGCGAAAAATAGGAAACATAGGGGGTGTATTTAGTATTTAGATAGGTCAAAAATCAAGAGGGGTGGTGTACTTGGGGGAAAAGGGGGTGTTAATAGCTCAATCTTCAACAAGGGGTCACACTTGGGAGAAATGGCAAGGGCAACAAGGGCAACAAGGGCACTCAAGCAAAAGACCTTGAGGTCCTTGGTTCCAATCCCCATATCAACAAGGGGTCACACTTACCTATAAAAAAAAAAGCTCAATCTTCAACAATAAGATGACAATCACAGTACAAAAGTGTCAAAGTCAAACAATTATGTCTGAAAACCACGCTGCATTTCAATTTTGCTTTTACTATGTGCTAGCTTTTGGTGATGGCAGTCAATCTTGCAATTTCTTGTAAATGAAAATAGTTTATCGAGTTTGGCAGCCACCTTTGTTATTTTACTCGGGTACTTAACCACAGATTTCATGCTAGAGAATTTCGTATGCCTAGCAATATTTCAGAATTAAAAATGGATTGAGAAATGGCCTAAGGTTATTTGTTTTTAAGTTACAACACTGAAGTTCTTCCAATTGATACTTAGTCATTAGCTCAAGTATCGAATTTTAGACCTGTTGTCAGAGATTTGAGTTTTGAAGTTTTGCAATCGTATTTGCTTTTGCTTTGCAGGCTAAGCGTCTCCCATACAGAGAAGCCATGGCTTCTCAAGGTCACAGAGGTAGCTTCTCACAAGGCTCTTGGATAGGGGATATGCAGCAGGCTTCAGATAAATCAGTTATAATCAGTGAAATTCTAGATCCAAGGACTAAAAATCTGTTATCCATGTCAAAGATCAGTGATTATGTTCTGTCTAATGAGCTTGTCAGCATGGCATTGGCAATGGTAGCTGAGGACCGACAAATAAATGATGTGTTGGAAGAGTTGTTTGCAGAAGAGGTAATATTGTCAATCCACTTGCAATATCCTTTCTTTCCTGACATTTGTGACACATGCAGGGTAATATGATATTAAACCAGAACTGTATTGAAACAGCATTTTCTGGTCTCCTTTTTTTGAAAATATTTTCTCAACTCGAAAAATATTATTCCCTCTGTCCTAAATGAAATAACTTATTTTCTTTTGTGAGATGTCCAAAAATATATGTTCACAAAAAGTTAAAAGCACTTCTGGGCCACCAATTTTTTTTCAAAAACTTGAGGATGGCCATCAAAGTCTCAATTGATGCATTTAGGATACTGTAGCGAGTTAGTGGCCCCAATCTGCCCCATTTTTTGGACAGCAGTTGCGTTTCCCCTTTAACTGGTTATGAAATTCCTATCTCACTTTCTCAGTTAAGCTATCAAACTTTTAATAATATATAGGCCAATATACAATTTTCCCCCTAAGGTTGGCCACCAAATCCCAGTTTGCCACCCATACTAAGGTTTGTGCCACTTTAGTATTCAAGGTTGCCATTTGTCCCATTTGACCCCCTCCTGTCTATTGCCGTTTGAAGGTCGACGTTAAATCGCACGTGGTCTTCCACGTGCGGGTTATTTTCTTCCTTTTCCACTCTCACTTCCTGAGCCCGCCCCATTCCCCCACTCTCTCTCTCTCCTCCAATTCCAAACTCCTCTTCATGATACCGATCTCTCCAATGTCATTCTAGAGATTCGTTTCCAACCCCACCCCACCCTCTCTTTTCAAACTTTTTGTACCAACCAACCACTCTTCTCTTTCTCTCTGCCATGGTGGCCTTGATTATCTTCCTCCAAACACTCCTCAAACAACAAATTCGACAAAAGCATTTCCTATTTATGGCGTCTCTAATGCCAGGCGTCCTATCAAAACTCCTCCCAAACGTTGACAACGCTGACGCCAAAGTCTCCGACGAATACCGCTATGCTTTACTTCAGGTTATTGGCATTGTCTCCTCTTTATGATGCCGATTCGGTCCACTCCGCTTACGTGTCGCGGCTCGACTCTGGGTCCCTGTTTTGGTGGCTATCTAATATACATACCAAATTACTGTCGCAATAGATACGTTGCTTGAATAATGATCGCTGTTTGGTATTTGGTTGCCGTCTTGCTTGTTTTCTTTTGCGATGCCAAATTTGTTGAGTGCAGGATTAGGTGTCCTCTATCTGGCATGTCAAAATTTTTGAATGGCCAAAATTTGGTGTCCTGTTACTGATTTTATGTACATTTATGTGATCTGTATTTGGGTTTTGGGGTTGGTGATGAATGATTGATTGGTTTATTTCATGGGCTAAGTAGAGAGCGAGAATAGCAAGGCAGCAACGAAGCTTTACTTTTGGTGTTCATCCATATATCGTATAAGAGGAAGAAACTTTGCTGCTGTGCTCAATATGCAGGTTTTCTCTGAACGGCAGACGAGTAACACCGGGAAAGAGGCGGACACAATCCATAGGTTTTTTCCTTTTTTCTTTCCTTGTTGGAAGAAATCAACCTTGGGTTGCCTCCGGTTAAGCTCAGATGGAAAAGGACGAAAATAACCTGCACGTAGAAGACCATGTGTGATTTAACGTCGATCTTCAAACAGTAATAGACGGGATGGGACAAATGGCAACTTTGATTACTAAAGTGACACAAACCTTAGTATGGGTGGCAAACTTGGATTTGGTGGCAACCTTGGGGGAAAATTGTATTTTGGCCTATTTTATGAATATCGTAATCTTATTGTCAAATTTAATAAAATATGTATAAAGTAGTATTGATTTTGTTAAATACATATATATATATATATATATATATATATATATATATATATATATTTCATTAATGATGCAACAAAATATTTAATAATACTCTCAAAGATATAAAAAGTAAAAAACATTTTAATACTAGTAAGACTTAATTCTCTATTTGGTCACCATACTTTCGCAAAAAGTTCACTAAGCTCACCCTAATATCATTTTTCACAGTTTGGTAACTCTAGTTTACAAAAAGTATCACGTTTGTCCCTCCGTTTGTTTTTTTAAATAAACTGTCTTAAATATTTCTGAAAACCCGAAAATACCCCCAATTAAATTATTTTTTTATATTATTATTTTTCATACCTTCATCCTCTTCATCTTCTTCCTCAATTCGTCTCATCATCTCCAACCATAGGGTAGTGGGCACAGAAGAAATCAACATAAAACTTTAAAGATTTGTGTAACCCCTTCTTCCACGAATCCAAATATGGCAATTGACCCGTAAGAGCAATGGAGCTATCATCTTTCCTATTCCCTAGGTTCAACCGACAAAAACCTAAAGCCAAAGAAACCCAAAGCCCCAATCCCCAAACAAACAGCCAAGACGACAGAATCCCCATTGATTTTGTCAAAACCCTCAAATTCAAGTCGGCTGAACCAATTCGCCTTCTTCATCTTCTTCTCCAATTCGTCTCATCATCTCCAACCATACTCCCCTCATGATCTTCCACTCCTCCATCTTCTCAATCTCAGCAAAGTCGTGGTTGTCCAATTTAATATACACAGCTCCTATATTTTCCTTCATTTTTTCTCTGTTGAAGCTATTCACTATTACGCTGCTTCCCTTCATTAATCCCCATTTTCAAGACGGGTTTTCGGGCATAGTAGTTGATTTATTTCATAAAGGTGAAGAAAGGGTGGGAGAATCATGGTGAATGCTGGTGGGAGTTGTGTTGAAGCTGAGGATTCAAAAAGAGATGTTAATGGAAATGGTTGAGGTTAGATTTAGATTTATATTTTGAAATGGTTGAGTAATGGAAATGGTTGAGGTTAGATTTAGATTTGGACTCTGTTCTTGATTCCATAAATGGGTACTCGAAGGTTGAACTTGGGATAGAGACCAAGGTTGATGGGTGGATATTTTAGTATTTTTATGTCTTTTAGAGGGGGCATTTCAGTCTTTCTATACCATTCCGTTAACGGCATCCACTTTATAATCCATATTAACACTTTTTGTAAAGTAGAGTTACCAAACTATGAAAAATGGTAGTAGGGTGAACTTAGTGGACTTTTCGCAAAAATAGGGTGACCAAATAGAGAATTAAGCCTTCTAGTAATTATAAGTTTTGAATTTTTTCAGCTTGATAATTGGCCGATAAAGAAAAAAGTAAAAATCCAAATTGTTGGAGCGAAATAGAAGAAAGTATAAGAACCCATAAATTCCTCTTCTCCAAGTCGATACTCCCAATCATTACAATCCTAATCGCCAGTGTGGCTGTCCTATTATTGCTATAATGCAGCTGCACTGGACTGCTCTTCCACTGTATGATCAGTAACACTGGCCATCTCCAGAGACCTGTGGGAAGCTCTTGGACACTCTTCAATTGCCTGGCAGCAGTAAGCAATGGTTGGTCCTCGCCCAAGAGAACCTATGAAAATGAGCTTAAACTCTAACCTATGAAAATGACTCATGCCAGCATAAACTCCTTAAACGCCAGAAAAAAATTTACGTCAAAAACATAAAATAGATGAAATGTCGGATAGTGGTCAGTTGAAATGGTCGAGCTTTATGTTTTTATTATTGAAATCTACAAATTGGGTCTTAATGTCATCCTGGATGATACTATGAACTGGCAATAAAATGTGACCAGTTTTATCTAGTTTCATTTTTCAAACTAAACAAATCCTGATAAATGAAAAATGTAATCAGAAATCACCAACTTGCATAAAGATATTGCAGTAGAAAACTCTATTATATTTATCCTCTGTAATAATATAGAGGATTATGTATCAGTATGAGAAAACTCTCATTCACACTTGATTGTTAGAATTTATAAAGAACTATGAACAATGCTTCATTTTAGATACAATTATACAAGGAACAATGTTGAGCAGTAGCCACTTAACAAGTGATGGCAACCTCTTATCATCACTCCACCAGGCTCATTATTTAGGGCTGCAGAGGAGCCAGAGTAAAGCTGAAAATCTAAATGGTTGTTCTTGGTCTGTTAACATTATTGAGTTTGAAAAAGTGTTACAGTTTTACTTATCAAAAAAAAAAAAAAAGTGTTCCAGCTTTGGCTTGATTAGCTCTAGAGCTGATCTCAAATGAATTTGAGCATCTAATTAATCCAAGCACAAGTAACTTGATATTTTCAAGAGCAAAACAGTGTGTTTGTGAGCATATCGAGCCAGGCCCAGTACTTTAACTGGCTTGAAAATTGTTCAAGTTGGTTTTACAAGCCTATCTTAAATGAGCTTTTAGTAGCTTGGTTTGTTAGTCGGTCCTAACCAGTACTAACTTAAATACGTCTAGACACCGTTACTCAGTTTTCTTTGAATGTTTTACTTTATGGCCAAAATCCCATTGTAGATTTTGTTCCTATCCTATTGGTGGCTCTTTAAACCTCGAATTGATGATATGTTTGCCCTTTTTTCTCACATTTCATTTAAAACATCAAAATAGTAAATATCATCTTTCCAGGGGAATGAGCTGCATATAAGGCAAGCAGACCTTTACCTTCGGGAAAGCGAGGAACTGAGTTTTTATGAAGTGCTCTTGCGTGCTCGACAGAGAAGGGAGATTGTGATTGGATATCGTCTAGCGAATGTAGAAAGGGCCGTGATCAATCCACCTGCCAAAAATGATAAACGAAGGTGGTCATTGAAGGACGTGTTTGTGGTAATTGCAGAGAAGGAATGACTTTCTCCATAACCAAGCTGTCTATTTCTTTGATGGGATGCAGTGTTGATTTTGAAGGTTAGGACCAATAGTTCCACATTCTCGGTATCTTTGGTCGCATACAGAAATATTCTACCAGGAAACTCCGACTTCAGCAATGCGTTGCAGAGTCTGAAAGATTCATCTGACCAAATGTGCTGAAAGTCAGCAGGATGAAGCGCATCATCTAGCAGTTAGGCTTATGCATAACACAACTCAAATCACACGGTTCTATCCTGTTGGTATTTATCAGCAATGCAGATGAAGATCAACGAAAGATGGTATTCTCAGAAAGTGTTTTCCAGTCATTTGAGTTTTAGTTTTGGATGTAAATAGAGGTAGGTAGACCGTCTCTTCTACATGCCGTGTAAATTTTGGATGTAAATAGTCTTTCACTTGTATTTTAGTAGAACTAGAACTTCACACACCAAAAATTTGAAAATTTGCCCCATGAAGGGGAAAACATCATCCATCCATAGCTTATTTAATAGGTTGGAACTGCAACTGCAATTTTTCTTCCACTTGCTCGTCGGACATTATGAGCCTTAACATTTTTCGTAACGGAACTCTTGCGATTTCTTTTTGATTGGTATAGGGACTTTCCCTCGTCCGTCACTAATTTAGTCGATGTGGCTTACTCTCTCCCCAGAAGACCCAAATGTGCAATACTTAGAAACCATATTTCTCGATACGAAATGATCAGCATATTCAAACTTTACACATTCAAAACACCCAATGACAATGGTAAATATTCCTCCATCTTACCTTCAATCTTTTTCTCCTCTCTTAATCTCCTACCCTCTCTACTTTTTAGCCTCAGTTTCATCATCCAAGTTCCAAGATCTCCAGCTTTTGATCTATTTGGCTAAAAACACAATATACCCATAAAAATCATTGCATACTTTTGGTAGACTAGGGCATCTAGCAATCCTGGGTTCAGCCCATCTCGAGGAGCTGTAAGAAAACCTGATGCACCTCGACTAACTCGATGGGATCAACATGGCCACTGAACTTAACCACTTGTAAGCCGTCAATCCAAATAAAGCGGTGTTTTCCCAGGTCAAAACTAAGAGTTTGGTTATGTGTAGCCGGGTGCATGCCGGAGAATACAGCCTAGAGGTGTCACAATCTATAAATAGAGAAACAAAGGGCCAAAAAATTAAACCAAGTATTTGACACAACATCAACTACATACTACTCTACTTATGTTGAATTTCCTTTTCATCTTTGAGTTTTATTCAACCGATCAAACAAATATTTTTCTTAAAGAATAACAAATAGTAGGCCGGTCCTCCCCTTCCACTACTTGTGTGTTCTAACTCCTCCCAATCCACTACTTGTAACAACTTACCCATACGATGATGGAAAAACTACTACAATGTAAGAAAAGAGAGCGGCAATTAGATGAGGAGCAAAACCTAATGAATACTTCAATTGGGATTTATTATAAGGACCTCCACATCAATATCATCATGGTCACTATATTGCAACAGGCCAAATTACCATATGCCATTGAAATCTATCCGACTCAAATTGCAAGTTAGAATCTATGATTCTAAAAGGTTTTCTATACATGTTTTAATTCAGGAAAGTTGAAAAAAGGATGTCTCGGCTTGATCATTCCATTCCACATCCTTAGCAGAAAACAGAAGTAGAAACACAATTGCATAATATTAAGACTCAATGGGAGCATCGGCTATTGTATCTGGAGCAGCAACAGCGTTTTGTTCTTCCAAAATCTTCATCTGGTGTTCTGCATGTTCTTTCTCGCAGGCACGGATTCCCATTATTACATCCAGCATGGTGCCAGAAGTGCCAAAGAATGCAAGTGGTGCTAAGGATTTCTTCTTTATACCTATTGGTATTGCAACCAAAGCACCTGCAACAGAGAATACCCACGTGCCCAATGCGCTGTAGATGTGTGCACATTTGGTATCAGTCCATAGTACATACACTTCACTTTTTAAAAATAGAAAGATAAAAGAACATAAGGGTTGACCCACTATAATTATATTGTGAAGTAGCACAATGTGGGTGGAAAATATTTCATGGTTATTCGTATATTCATATAAAAATGATTTTCAGACATGTAAAAAAGAGAATTGGAGTTGCCCAACATTCTCTCCAGATGAACACATCACACAGCCTTAATCATTTGTGGATGACCTTGGTAGCTAGAATGGAAATATGAAAGCAACTTCAGTGACTGAAACCTAGTATATGTATGGTTCTGGCAGCTGAAAATATTGATCTTCATACAAAACAACACAGAAGCTGATGACCATCGGATTCTACATAAAAAAAATATTGCCCAAAACAGGAACTAGTAACACTACATACATAAAAGACATATTTACAGAAAAATACTAAACATCAATTTATAAGAAGTAGTACTATAAACCACCAAAAAAATTTGGAGTTGTACCAATCAACTATTTGATGCTATGAACCTATGATGTAATCTTTCTGCACATTTCTCATGTGTATACGATCACTTTCCAAAATGGCCAGCTGCGGTAATAATACTAATAACTAAACACATAACCATGTGTGCAAATATGCCAACATCAGTATGTTGTAGCAGATTAAAACAGAGGTTAGTTCATATTATGGGATACCAGTTGATTCATGTCTATAGGAAATAAAATTCAGTTGTTGATGCGTTAACGGGCCATGCTATCATAAGTATGGCCTTTACACAGAAAATAGTTTCTACTTCTTTTGGAGTTATGTGTTTTTCGGGGTTTGGCTGCCTTGTCCCCTCCACATGCGGAGTATAAGCCGGTCGTTTCCCCTGTATTTTATATTTTATGTTTTAATTAAATTCCCAAGGCGCCGTCCCTGCTTCCTTGAAAGATTTTTTTAAAAAAAGGTTAGTTCATAGCTGAGGAGCATCTCACAAGTTTCTATTGCCTACAAACTACTTGTAATCAATTTAATAAAATACTATAAGGTATAGTATTTGTGACTACCTTTTTTTTTGTGATAGGTAAGTGTGACCCTTGTTAGTATGTGGATTGGAACCAAAGACCTCAAGGTCTTTTTGCTTTAGCTATGTGCGAATACCTTTATTTACTTATTATCGTCTTACAACATTTGTGATGAGAATGTAGCGTAGGTTTTTCCTAAATTCATAATGGCTTGTCATGGAGCACACTGCACACACCTCCATCAACTGGAAAAATATATGAAGCTCAAAGAGAAGGAAAGATGAACGATGATGTGCAAACCTCAAGCGCAATAAGCCATTTCAACCATATATTCCATTCCCCCAAAAAAAGGATCATGCTTTTATATTTCAAAATCATATTCAGTCTATTTTTACTGATTGATATCTGATAAGCATTTCATAGGTTATTTATATCCTTCGTAAACTACATAGAGTACTATGATCTGTAAGCTTCAGAATTTTGCAAAAGCGAGTAAAATCATATCAAATATTCATTCGCAAATTGGTCAAATTGACTTTCCAGATGCCTATGAACATGAAGCCTTAAAATATTCACATAAATGCTAGGACGTTTTGAGTATATGGCCCGTTACACCTACCACGGGGTATCGCGGATGGGCAAGTGGCACCATACAAGAAGGTTACACCAGCGGCCTGCTGCGTTTACCGGATAGTCTAGAGGTGCCTCATCGTAGTCTGGGTGTGGGGACAGATAAGAAAATGTGGTGTAGAAAACTAGTGCATGTTACCAGGATTACATTAGTTTTAGATGAGCAACTGGAGTTGGAAGATTCAATGATGTTAGCGTGATTTCTGTAATCAGTATCATTACCATAAATATCTGTATCTTTCTGTATCTCCTTTCTTCAATAGTTGATAGTTGTAATCTTTTATTTTTGGTAATAGTTGATAGGACTAGGAGTCTTGGAGCTTAAGTTTAGGATTTCCTTGTATATATAATTTCTCTTCGACAGCAATGAAAAAGCACAGAAAAATATTCTCCTAAATCATATTCAGTCTTACTCTGGTATCAGAGCCAAACGGTCTGCACGACGACTGAGGAACGATGACGGAACCAACCAGCGGCAGTGAGACAAAAGATGGGAAGAAAGCCGTCGCAGTCTCGCCGTACGTCCTGGCGAACAATGATCACCCTGGGTTGTTGATTACGCACACCCAGTTGAAAGGAACGAACTATGAAGAATGGGCCAACGCGATAAGAACTTCGCTAAGCGCTAAGAAGAAGATGGGTTTCATTGATGGAACCATAGAAGAACCTTCTGAGGATTCGAATGAAATTGATGATTGGAATACTGTGAACTCCATGATAGTCTCATGGATTTTCAATACGATCGAACCAACTCTTCGTTCTACAATTTCATACAGAGACACGACGAAAGAGTTATGGGATGATATTCAGCAGCGATTCTCCGTTCGTAATGGTGCGCGTGTGCATCAACTAAAGACGGAGGTGTCAAATTGCAAACAAAATGGAGACACTGTGATGGGCTACTACGCTAGGATAAAGAAACTGTGGGACGATCTAAATGACCACGATCGAATGCCCATGTGTTCTTGTCATGGCTGTAAATGCAATCTGAATGCTAAACTTGAGCGACGAAGCGAAGAAGAACGCGTACATCAATTTCTAATGGGACTGGACGATGATGAATCCTACTCTACGGTTCGATCGAACATCATTGCTTCTGATCCTATTCCGAACATGTATCGCGTTTATTCTCGGGTTATGGAGCAAGAACAAGTCAAGACAATGACTAAGGGAGTTGCTGCACGAACAGACCCCATGAGTTTTGCTGCCAAGGTTCGGACTTCAGGGGGGGACCGAAAAGAAGAAGCTGTTGTGTGCTCTCACTGTCACAAATCCGGGCACAAAGTCGATGCTTGTTTCAAACTTCATGGCTATCCGGAATGGTGGGGTTCGGGACAGCAAGGGCGTGGCAAGGGAATTGCTGGGCGAGGTCGTGGTAGAGCTGGTCCTATTCGGGCAAATACAACACAAGTGCAAGGTACACCGAACACTTCCACTACTGCTGGACTTGATGATGTGGACAAAGCTGGGATGGAAAACCTTAGTAATGAAGATTGGGCAACATTAAAGTCACTTTGGAATTCTCACAGAAACACACGCATGTCTGGTAAGAACCCATGGATTTTTGATACCGGGGCTACACATCATATGACTGGTGATCTTTCATTTTTTATTGATTTACGAGATATCGATCCATGTCCGGTATGGATGCCGAATGGTGAACAGATCCATGCAACGAAAGAAGGCAGGGTGGTTTTGGGGAAATTATGTCTTGAAGCCGTTCTCTTTGTGCCCAATCTCAATTGCAATTTAATATCAGTTTTTCAATTGGTTCGCAATAAGACATATATTATGACTTTTACTGACAAATTATGTGTTATACAGGACCGCACTTCGAGGATGCTGATTGGAATGGGTGAAGGACAAGAAAGGAGATACAGAAAGATACAAATATTTATGGTAATGATACTGATTACAGAAATCACGCTAACAAATGATCAGAAGAAAGACAAGAATAGAGTGTTTACAAGAAACAAAGGAGGTAGGAGAAAAAGCTAGAGAAATACAAAAAATATGTTTGTGGTTTACTATACAGAAAAGATTGACTGTGAACGGGGTTGGCATAGTTGTCGACAAGAAGATGTTGCGACTGTTAGAAGAAAGGGATAAACCTGTACTTCTAAAATTGGTAGTATGTAAAACATATAATTAATGTAACTAGTGCAACAAGTGATTGGGACTAAGGCCGAGTTGAGATGAGTTGAGTGTTAATGTGCCACAAGTAGGATTAGACAAGTAACCCAAAGTCCAACTTTGGGAAAATTTGGATGAATTAGTAAAAAGGATACCTGTAAAGAAAGTATATCTTGAGATAGACTTCTAATGTTCATGTGGGAAACGATCAAGATTAAGTACAAAAGGGTGCACCGGGGATATGGGATTTTGGAGATAAAATTAACAGGAAAGAATTCTAAATTTTGCAGTAGCTAACAACCTTTAGCAAAAGCATGCTTCGAAAAGAGGGAAGAACACATAATACCCTACTGGACCAAATAAAGGTTGAATAGACTTTTCTAACAAGAAAATTAGATAGATTAACTAGTGAGGACTATAAAGTAATTCCTAGAGTCTTTACCCTCAACACGAAAATGTGGAGTTAGATTATAATCGTAAAAATAAACAAAAACATGCAGAATAGACTAAAATCCTCAAACTAAGCGGCAAAATTTTGAAGGTGGCTGATTAGGTCTGTTTAAAGATAAGGCAAAAACTTAGGAAAGATGGTCTTATAGGTATTTTATGCAAGACATATCGCCTTGACCCGACCCACCGTGTGTTGGTGGGTTGAGTTGTGAGAGAGCGGGGCTCCGTCTTACGAGTAAGATCCGTAAGACAGTCTTCCATGAGGCTTACTCTAAAGATAAAAATGATAAAGCCGCAGCATGAAATATAGATGGTGAGGCAATAAAATGTGGAGTGGAACGTCCGATTGAATAAAAGAGAAATACTAAAGAAAATGTCAAAGTAAAAGATATTGTTATAAAACATGACAAAACTCAAAAATTCGGAAAATTTTGAACAATACAAAATTGCCAAAACCGGGATTAGACACAAAGGATGGAGAAAATCCTTTTGCAAAGTTGCAACATCAAGAAAGTAGAAAGATAGGGTTTTTAATGAGGTATAAGGATGAATATTCACAGGTCCCTGCCCAAGAAGATATTAAAGGAAGATGGGCAACAAATTTCAAATAATTAATGCACAAGTAGTATTCGTAGACATAGAGGAGAAAACTAACAACGTAAATCTTGAGATATAACATAGTGACTACGTGGTGTACTGAAGTTAGCCCTAAGGACGATAAAAATAGGAAAAGCTTTACAACAAGATGGAATTCCTTGGGAGTGGAAGTGACTAGGAGATGTTGGAGTGTCTTGACCAAAAAAGTTACTTAAATCAATAAATAATGTCAAAGAGAATGTATAAAGAGAGATGGAAAAGCATCATAATCTCAATCTACAAACATAAAAGGTACGTCCTCGCTTCCCATAGTTGAAGCCAAAAGCTATGAGATATAAACAACTCTATCTTAAAGATGATACCAAGACAACGACTAATTCCTGAAAATTCAAGAATTCCTCACGGTCCCACATTGCCATAACGAATAGCATCCATAGTTGTCAAAGGCGAGAGGCGAGGCGAGGCTGTAGCGCCTCATGTGTTCGAGGCGAGGCGATGTGTGTGAAGCGATGAAAAGGCGGCGCCTTTGGCGCCTTTTTGAAAGGCGAGAGGCGGTAAAAAGGCGTGATAGGCGCTCACTTCAATTTTTTAACTTAAAAAAAATTGAAACTATTTTTGGCCTTTTTTTTGTATTTTTAGAATTCAAAAAATAAACATCAGGTGGACTTGTCAAGATAGCACAATTTGGTCTGACATTCGTGTCCGCATGGTAAATTGGATAGCACACGAGTAAGCCGCCCCAAGGTAAATTGGATCTTGATTTGAACCGGCGTGGGATGGATAGTTCTTTCTATACAAGCTTACCCAACACAAGGGAGCCTTTGTATATAAACCATTCAAACCTTTCATATTTTTCCAATGTGGGATAACCCACTTCCAACACTTCCAATGTCATACTTTAAACCTCTATAACTTCTTCATCTGAAATCCAAATTGGACAAATAAATATAGTATTCTTATGTTTTCATGGAGAAGAATATAATTCCACAATTACCCTAGTGATTACATAAATGACTCTAAAATAAATTAGTGCCTCAAAGCCCTAATTTACTTCACTTAAAAACACTAGTTTTCCAACACTTAGTTTCATGTCTTATGCTTACTTATAACATGTTTTGTTGATATTTGCTAAGTTATATACTTATATGTATTTTTCCTTAGTATTTTTTTCGTGAGTGCCTTTTTGGCGCCTTTTTAGCGCCTCGCCTCTCGCCTCAAATTTGGACCTATCGCTTTTTTGACGCCTCTCGACTTTGACAATTATGATAGCATCACACCCTACTGAAACCTAAACAAGAAAAGATGATAGCAGGACTAACTCATTCCTCCTCAACCACCCTAAGCATGTCATTTTAAAGGAATCGGGCATCTAACAGTAGAGGATTATATAATCATGAGACTAAGAAGCGCACTACACTTCATACACCAAACAGGAGATCCATTTACAAGGTCTATGCACTTGCAAGATTTCATTAGTGTTGAGCTTGTTAAGAACCAAGGTCCATGTAGTGGCTTGGACTTTGAAAGGAACTTAAGCTTTCCTAATAAAGAAACTTTTGCTATTTATATGCATTCAACTACCAATAATAGCAAACAAATTTCCGTTGATGGCCCAAGCTATAGGTCGCATCCAAAGGGTCTTTTTATATTTTGGCCCAGAATAAATTACGTAAACCATTAAGCTCCTCCTTTTATTATTGGCTATGGCAGACAAAAGTAATGACTACTGTTGACAAAATAATACTTTCAAAGAGAAGGAAAAAGAAAGGGGAGGGGGGGGGATAGGGTTTGTGCACAGGAAGATCACCCCACGAGTGACCAGGCTACCACATTAAAAGGGTTGCTTCATAAAAGAAAATTCAAGGGACTAGATTCAAAGTCTTAGAAAAGATGTCATTCACTGCCTAGAAATTCCAAAATATAAATAAATAAATAAATAATTATATATATATATATATATTACCACTAAATTGAAACACTTTAATCAATTTTGACCCCCTTTAGTTTAGGGGAAAAAATGCACTATGTCATAGTAATTTTGACCCCCACTTGATCAAATTCAAATAATGGTGGAGTCTAACCACACCCCAAAACTCACTTTCTACACCCCATTTCCTCCATTAAGGTATTATACCTTGTGCTGCACGTTGCAGAAAATAGGGGGTAGATAGTGGATTTTGGGGGTGTAGATAGCCTTACCCTTCAAATAATACAATATACTTTTTTACCTCTAAATAATCTCGACTCCCTTCCAAGAAAATCCCACTGCTGAAACCCTAACCCAAATCTATAATGGCAACTCCTAAATTTGACTTAAGTTCTCATAATCGAAACCTAACATAATAGTATTTCCCAAAACACAAACCTCTCAAATTCAAAGTATACAAGAATTAAAACATGGTGGCGCGGAAAGATGGAAAAATTATCAGAGAAAGAGAGTGGAAAAAGGAACTAACTTGGCGACTGTACAGTCCTCAATAGGCTTCACATTATCGTGTGCTGCCATTCCTTCCTTGGAGCAATTTTGATTAACTAATAGATGCGATTGAGTGAGAGAAATTACAAGTAGGAAATAAACAATTTTAAGCTGAAAAAGTTCATATGCATCAACATTCAAAGGGGAATGAATAACAATTAATCAATTATTGATACTCTCGAGTAGTGAGTGATTGACTCGGGGCCGAGTTAACACAAAGAGAGAGAGAGAACTGTACAAGAAGCATAGCCGAAATACCTGTCGGCGCTTTGATTTTGATCTCCGGCCACCTTTAAAGGCTTCCGTCGTCTTCGTCACACTTTCTCCAACCTGTTTCTCAATATTTTGGGTAAATACTAAATGACTCCCCCACTCACTAGCAAAGACTTCATATTATGCTCAACTTAATTATGAGTTAGAATCTTTATTCTTCGAAGGACGAAGCTTCCATCTTTCACAATTCAAACTATTGACATACAGATAATTGGGTAAGAAGGATCTATTTAACAAAAAAAATATTTATAAGACTGTCTTAAACAAGTTTTTGCCTTATATTTATCACTATGTATATCTAACATTTTAATTTTTTCTTCGATATTTGATATTAACATATTAATTATACTTCAATATTTTTGTAATTATAATCAATCTTGACGTTAGTTATATATTCTTTTTGTTTCGGGCAAAAAAATCTCCGTTTAAAAGTCAAATTTTTTTAAGAAAATAACATTTTTAATAACTCATTAGTAATAAAATGAAACTTTACGTCTTAATTTTTTTAAAATTGACTCTTTAAATGAAACATCTCAAAATAGAATAGTTAACTCTTTGCTTAACACGAAAGGAATATCTCTTAAAAATTACACTTTTTTCCAAAATGAACTCAATCGGAACGAAGGGAGTATTTATCTATTGAAATCATGTTATGTCGGAGGGGTATTTTTATTTATGGTCTTGTCAAATGTCCAAAATACAAAACTAACATAACTCTAAAAAAAACTTACTATTTTGTGATGAATTATCTATAACACCATTTGGGTTCTTAATTTGACTATTTTGTGAAATATCTATAGTATCTCCAAATCCAACTATGGTAATGAGAACATATTCTTCTTTGCGTATTCTTTCTATGTCTAACATATTCTTCCTCTTTCATCGTATTCTTTTCCATCTCTTTGCAAGCTGTTGTATTGCTTTCTCTCTTGCGTATTTTTCTTCCTCTCTATTGCAAGCGTATTGCTTTCTCTCTTGAATTCATTCAATCATTTTCACCAATCGACAAATCAATCATTGTGGTTAGTTTTCCTCTACTGTGTGTTTCTCTGTGAAATTTCGTTTCCCTCTCTTGATGAACGTATTATTTCATTTTTCTGTTAAATGGAATGCAACAAATTTGATATAGTTATGAAAATTTGATTATTGTTAATTTTGATGAAATGCAATGCAACAAACAAACAAAGTTTGGTTAACAATGTCCGGTTACCTCCACCGAACAACAATGAAACTGTTCGGTTGAGGTAACTAAACATTCTTCTCTTATTAACATTGGACTATTTTACTAGACCTATACTAGTTTTACTAGACCTTGTATAATTTTAATCAACCTTGACTATTTTTGATCAATCTTGACTATTTTTGATCAACCTTGACTATTTTTTATTAACCCCGACTATTTTTTATTAACCTTGGACACTTTTAATAGACCTTGGATATTTTTAACCAACCTTGACTATATTTAATCAACCTTGGACAGTTTTACTAGACCTTGGATAATTTTACTAAAGCTTGTCTTTTTTTAGTCAACATTTAACATTTTGACTCAATATTGACTGTATTTGATCAACCTTGTTTTATTTTACTAGAGCTTGTCTTTTCACCTTGTTTCTCTAGCCCGATTCGGAGCTCACCAGAGCTTTTCCTTTGTGGGATCGCGAAGAGGAAGCCATTACACGACCAATGCAAGTTGTTTGAAGACAAATGGTGAAGAAATGAGAAAGTTTGAAGAAAATGATGGAAGGATGAAGGCGACAACTATGGAGGAGAAACAGACCAAAGCCTGTTGTTGCTGTCGCTGCTATATGCGCATAAGGGGAGGGAATTTTCCTTCCCCTCCCTCAGAGTTTTGACTTGGGCACTTAAACCCCTCAGGTGTTCAAGTTTGCAAAGTTAGCCCTCCACTAACGACTACTTAACGGAAGTTAACACCCATCAAAGGAGGGGGCCGCCCAACAACTCAACATTTGTACACACGGGACATCACCACATTAACAACAACATGTACCTGCATTGCATTTTTTTAAATATTTGCATGCATCAAATATCTCAAACATAATTTTCTTGCGTCACACCATAAAATATGCACATACATATATACTTCACATACACATAATATTTCAATATGCATGACATTTCCATAAATACATGTCTTTCAATTCCACATGTCATTTCAATATACATTGTCTTTGAATATGCATGTCTTTCAATATACACTGTCATTTCAATATGCACTGTCTTTTCAATATACACTGTCATTTCAATATGCATGTCTTTCAATATACACTACTTTTCAATATACACTGTCATTTCAATATACATTGTCATTTCAATATGCATGTCTTTCAATATACAATGCTTTTCAATATACATTGTCATTTCAATATACACTGTCTTTTAATATGTACTGTTTTTCAATATGCACTGTCTTTGAATATGCATGTCTTTTCAATATGCACTGTGTTGAATCTTGCATTACATTAAAATTTGCTTAAAATCATTCCACTTGTTGTCAGCCAAAAGCTCTTAGATATTTTGGTCAGCTTAAAATTATCTGTCAGTTACATGTTCAACTGACCATAACGTTTTTAAGTATCAGCTTGTTTTCCTCATTTGCTTGAACTTATACTTGTACCAACACTTTCTGTTTTTGTGTTTTTGGTAGATATTCTGTTAGATATTCTTTCTCAGGATCTTTTGTGATCTTGTGAAGATACATATACTCTGCCAAACACATTTTTCAAATTCAAATGTGTTCCTAACGGGTTATTCTTGAAGTTCATCTATAAATACCCTCTAGAAGCTTTGTTGAAGACATAGAAGTCTGAAGCCTTATATTCTCAAGAAATTCTCTCCGTGCCTTAGTCTTCTTAAAAACTTTAGTTAGATACTCTCCCTTGAATATTTCTTTCTAGTTATTGTTTAGGCAAACACTGAGTGATCCTTTCATATCATTTTGAAATCAGTCAGTTTGTCTCACGAGTTTGATTGTTGCTCAATCATTCTCCATAAACACTGGTCTTTTGTTGTACACTTATCCATTATAGATCAACTAGATTTTTAATAAAATTAGTGCACTTCAAAAATCCAAGTCTGACCAACTTGGTAGTGGACGTAGCAGTTTTACTGTGAACCACTTCAATTGATTTGTCAGTTATTATCTACTCTTGCAAACTGACCTAACACTTAAGAAGTTTTCAACTGATTAAGTGTCAGCTAGTTACTAACATAATTGTTTGTTTAGTTGTTCTAGTAAATTGTTTTTCAGTTTCTTCTCTGTATACAATGATCTACTTTAAAAGCCAACCTCTTTGAAAACCGTTGTGTCAGCCAGCTGACCAACTTTCATCAGCTTAAGGTATTTTAAAAGTATCAGCCAGCTGACTGACAAAACCAATTTTCTGCTGCCAATTTTAAAAGTTTTACAAATTAACCCTCAAAGTTTTAAAAGGCTATTCACCACCCCTCTAGCCTTATTTGTTGCCTACTGGACATACAATTGGTATCACAGCCATCTTTTTGAAAAATTATTTTTCCAAGCCTAATAGTCTGAAAGCTCGATCATGGCAACTCTAAAAGCTTTTCAATCAAACAATATTACTCAAGTACCCATTTTTGATGAAGATCACTTTGATATTTGGAAGGAAAGAATTACAAGATATATGAACAATATAGATAAACGATTAATGGAATGTGTAAGAGGTGGTCCTATGCAACCTATGAAAATTAATACTAAAGTTGGTAAATCTTCATCACAGATGATAACGCCATAAACCCTCTTGCTCTCAGATGAAGAATATGTTCTCAAGCCTCAATCGAATGGATCGAGGAAGATAAAATTATCGATGGATGGATGCCGAGTGTACACATTATGTCAAGTGTCAGACTGATGAAAACTACAAACAAATATATGATCGTATCGCCAAAGAAATTTGGGATGCTCTTGTTGAATATGTGGAAAGAGACCAAAATACCAAGGACAACAAACTCTATGATCAGATACAAGAGTTTGATGCCTTCAAAAAGGACCCAAAAGAATCATTAAAGAGTGCCTACGATGATTTCGAGGTAAGTAATAGATGTTCCTCTCTTGGAAAAGTCTATAGTATGAAAGATTTGAATATGCGATTTCTTAGTAGCTTGGGAAGTAGATGGCATGTTAAGGTCACTGCCATAAAGGAAGCAAGAGACTTGAACAAAAGTCATATACGTAGTCTTGTTGCAAGTCTAAAAATTTATGAAAAGGAAGTTATCAAAACTCAAGAAATTGAGAAATTTTTTAAAGGTATCTCTCTTCAAGCTGAAGAAGAGACACCTAAAACTTCTACATCTCTGTCAGATGATGACTTTGAGGAAGATGAATTTGCTGCTTTTGCTAGACAGTTTAGAAAGTTTAAATCTTTTAAAAAGAACTTCCAAAAACCCTCTACGAATTTTCAAAAATATTTCTCAAATCTTCAAAAACCTTCCTCAAGTTTTCAAAGACCTTCTACTTCAAACTTTCAAAAGCCTTACTTCAAAACAAATAAAGACAAGGTTGAGAAAGAGAAGTTGTTATGCTTCAATTGTAGAAAATCTGGTCATTCTGCTTCAAACTGACCTTTTACAAAAAATGAGTATTATAAAAGAGCTCCTAGAAATCTTGAAAAACAAAAGGGTTTGGTTGCCGAAGATCAAAATCTTGCAACATGAATTGAGACAGATTCTGAAGATGAATCTGCTGATTTTGAGCAAGAAGCAAATTCGTGTCTTGTTGCAGAATCGGCTATATATGATTAGAAAATGAGTTTCCTAGTCCAAAATATTCAAATGAATCTGATAATGAGCTGCCAAGATCACCTATTAAAACCCCCAAGCTGACAAAGGTCATCAAACCTGATCAGTTTGTGGTTAAGAAAATAGGAAATTGATTTTATGGACAAGGAATCATAAGTCAGCCAGAAAAAAAAAAGTCAAGTCAACTTCTCCAAGGATTGCTAACATCAAAATAAGCAATATGTCAAAAAGGCAGGATGAGAAGGTTACTGACTCAAGTGTTGATGATTTACTGGAACAAATGCAAGAAATGTATTCCAAGTTTGAAACACTTAAAAGAATCCATGTTTCTTTATCTGGTGATTTTAAAAGAATTTATGAAGAAAACTGTGAGCTTCAAAAAATCAATGAGCTTTACAAAGTTCAGCAAAAAAGAATTGCTGCAACTTAAAAGCATCAATGAAAAACATGAGATTCAAGCAAAAATCTCAGATGCCCGATTGTCGACCTTGAGAAAGAAATCTTCGATCGACCAATGTTGTTGACGCTTACTCAAAGTCAAAAGCTGTCAGAAACCATCATCACCAACGAAAAGTCATGAAGACCAACATGGTCTTGGATATTCAAAGGATGATGAAGACTGTGAGATTAGACAGTCAAATGGTGGACCTAAGATTCTGCTCAAAAAGGACAAGGGATTAGTCTATAATGTTGTGTCATTCAAATATCCCAAAAACATGAATCAGCTTAAGAAGTCCATTAACAAAAAATATAAGCTGAACAATGACAGTTGTCAGTCTTCTGGTCACAAGCCTCAAAATTAAAACAACAACTGACAAATGTCAATCAACTGACAAAAGTCAGCCAGCAGACAAAAGAGGAGGATTCAGAAGAAAGACAACTGACAAGTTCAAGCCAATAATTTTGTTGTTGCTAAGACCTCTAAGCTGAGTCAAAAGGAATCAAAGAATTCACCTCAAATGACTGATAAACCCGGTTATCACAAGTGTAATATTTGTTCTACTTTTGGTCATCGCCTCATGAATGCTTGTTTAGATTTAAACCCATCTTGACAGAGTCAAGATGCCTAATTTCAAGCAAGTGTTTTGGCTACCTAAGAAAACTAACCCTTTGGACCCAAAAGTATAAAGGGTACCATGATTTAAATATTCATATTTCGTATGCTTAATGGCGTATGATCAATCAACCGACATATGGATATTAGATGCTGGATGCTCCGACATTACATGACGGTCACCGAACTTCTTCGACATTATTGCCAAATGACCTTCTGTCCTTTTTGGACAACTCAAAAGGAAAGACAATAGGTTATGGATCCATTATCAGAGTATCTATAATAATTGAAAATGTCTCATTGGTACAAGGTTTGAAACACAATCTTTTAAGTATCTCACAATTTTGTGACAAAGGTATGAGCTGCTCTTTCTCTTCCACACATTGTTTTATCAAAAACAACATTACAAATGAAGTTTTACTCACTGGTTCTAGAAAAAGAAATGTTTTTTCTATTGACTTACTCTCTTTAAATAACAGTACTCAAATTTGTTTAGTAGCAAATAATAGTTCAAAAACTTCATGGCTTTGGCACAAAAGACTTTCACATTTAAACTTTAAATATCTTTCAAAACTTTTAAAAGGAGATTTAGTGAAAGGTTTGCCATCCATAAATTTTCCTACTGACAAAAAATGTGATGCTTGCATTTTAGGAAAAATAACAAAAACTTCTTTCAAACCCAAATCATGTCTTTCAACCAAAAGAATTCTTGAACTTCTTCATATGGATTTATTTGGTCCCATTACAACTGCAAGTTTGGGAGGAAACATGTATACTCTGGTTGTTGTGGATGATTACTCCAGGTATACATGGGTTGAAATGATGCAATCCAAGGATGAAACTTACAGCATTCTCACTTCCCTATTCAAAAATCTTCAAACTCAAAAGGAATGTGAGATTATAAGTGTTAGATCTGATAATGGTACATAATTCAAGAACCTTGGAATGGATACATACCTTGTGATGATCATGGAATTGATCATAATTTTTCGCGAAGAACACCTCAAAGAAAATAGTATAGCCGAAAGGAAGAAACGTAACACCGATTGAGCAGAAAAACAATGTTAATTTGAAGCAAAATTGCCAAAATATTTTTGGGCAGAAGCTGTCAACACAACATGTTTTACTCAAAACCGATCTTTCATAAACAAGTTCCATGGTAAGAGTCCCTATAAAATATGGAGAGGTATAACACCTAACATTGCTTTCTTTAAAATCTTTGGGTGCAAATGTTTCATTCACTACGTACAATGGTGGAGATAATAGAGGTAAATTTGATGAAAAAGCTGATGAAGGTATTTTTGTTGGTTATGCTAAACATAGTAGAGCATATAGAGTTTATAATAGAAAAACTCAAGTAATTATTGAATCTATGCATATCACTTTTGATGAATCCAATTATTTGAGTCTTCTAAGACTACCGATGTTACTAACAATTTTGAGATTTTGAGATAGGAAACAATTTGTCTTTGGTTCGACTCAAAATAATCCCTCATCTTCCGCTTCCTCCAACTATAACCTTAGATATTCGTAATGATCACCGCCTAACATACCCTGGCTTCGAAACTATTCGGGCCACCGACATTCCTCCTTCTCTCCCTTTACAAACTGAATCTCTTTCGGATCTTCCTAAAGAAATTAGGGAAGCTAGACATCATCGGGCTTTCAAACATCATTGGAGATTCATTTGCGGCCTAAGAACTAGAAGTAGCCCGAAATGAAACCCTTGATTCACATGCTTTCGTCTCTTCCATTGAACCCAAAAAAGGTTGATGAAGCTTTAGAAGACCCTCAATGGATTGAGGCCATGCAAGAAGAACTAAATCCGCCTCGAAAGATGTAAAGTTTGGGAACTTGTGCCTAGACCCTCGATCAACAAGTCATTGGAACTAAATGGGTGTTCAAACAAGTTGGATGAAGATGGAAATGTTACAAGGAATAAAGCAAGATTAGTAGCCTAAGGCTATAGATAGGAGGAGGGTATTGACTATGATCAAACATTTGCTCTGCGTACGACTCTGAAGCCATCGACTATTTCTTGCTTATGCAACCTTCTGAGGACTTCAAGGTATATCAAATGGATGTAAAAGTGCATTTCAATCGAATGGAGATCTACAAGAACAAGTATTTGTTGAGCAACCTCCCCGGCTTTCTTTGATCTAAAAAGAAGGACCATGTTTACAAGAAAAGCTCTTTATGGTCTAAAGCAAGCTCCAAGAGCATGGTATGAAACTTTATCCAAATTCCTCATGGAAAAAAGGGTTACATAGAGGTAAAATCGATACTACTCTTTCTCTTTAAAGCACATAGGTAATATCTTACTAGTTCAAATTTATGTTGATGATATTAATTTTGGATCTACTAATGAAATTTTGTGTAAAAGATTTGAGAATCTCATGAAAGGAAAATTTGAGATGAGCATGATGGGAGAACTCACTTACTTTCTAGGTTTGTAAATTAAGCAAAGCGAAGAAATTTTATCCATCAATCAAAATACCAAGAGAGGCTGATCAAGAAATACAATCTTGAAGAAACAAAAAACACTCAAGTGGGAG
>CM028384.1:98113343-98209216 GCA_013146195.2 Codonopsis lanceolata
AAGGAATGCATTTTTGACATCCAATTGATAAAGAGGCTAACGAGAAGAGGCAGAAGAGAGATAAGTAAACGAACGTAGGCAAACTTAGAATCGGCGAAAAGTGTCTGTATAATCAACCCCATATGTCCGAGCATACCCCTTGGCAACGAGCGAAATTTGACGAGCCAAAGAACCATCGGGTTGACCTTAACATAGACCCATTTGCGCCCAATAGTATGTTTACCTAATGGCAATGGAACCAAATCCCAACTTTGATTGTGCATAAGGGCGTCATTTTCTCCTAATCATAGCAGCCTTTCCGGCCGAGGATGACCCACTACTGCATTAACATCTCCAGACTTAGGAAAGAGAATGAGACTTCAAGGACATTAACAAAGGCACATTAAAGATCATGGGGAGACAAACCATCGTAACTAACAAAGTTAGAAATAGGATGTAACGTATAACTACGTTTACCTTTTCTAAGAGCAACAGAATATCAAGATCGAGAAGGTACCTCTACGGACTAAAGCTGGATCGGGTGACGATGGTAGGCCGGACTCACAGGAGGCGGGGAGAGAACAGGAGGCATATTCCTTAGAGCATGTGCGTCGGGTGTAAACTGTTGAATATGAGGACGAGGTAGATCGGTGGGAAGGGAAAGAAGTGGACTCCACAACCCGATAGAGTAAAATCATCATCGGGGAACAAACTCAAGTGGAATATCCGATGTAAGGGTAGAAGGACACCGACTCATGAAAAGAAAAACATCGGCTGAAACCAAATATCGATTCAAGTCGGGGAGAGAAGCATCGATATCCTTTATGAAACGAGAATAACCCAAAAAATACACTTGAGTGCCTTAGGATCTAACTTGGTGACATTAGGGCGATGATCACGAACAAAGGCGACGCACCGAATATCTAGGAGACACCGAATGAGACTCAGAAGGAAACAAGACTTGATGAGGGATCGCCTCCGGAAAGAACGTAAGAGATACGGTTGATAAGATGACAAGCAGTTAACACATCCGCCCAAAACGGTTTAGGAACATGCATCCAAACGCGAAGCGCACGAGCAACCTCAAGGAGGTGTGCGATTTTTCTCTCAAAGAACACCATTTTGTTGAGGAGTATCAAGTACAAGAGGATTGGTGGAGCATGCCATGAGCTAACATAAATTTGGAGTAAACAAAGGAGAAATATTCTTGAGCATTATCATCGCGAAGATGTTTAACATGCACACCAAATTGAGTTTTAATTTCAGCAAGAGAATGCGAGGAAAAAAATATCAAATAACTCGTAACGATGTCTCATTAAATAAATCCAAGTAACACGAGAATGATCATCCACAAAAGTAACAAAATACCTATAACCTAACTTCGAGACAATAGGACTAGGTCCCCAAATATCCGAATGAACTACATCAAATGGGCATGCGTCCATTTATTAACCCTAGAAATATAAGAAATGCGATGATGCTTTCGCAAATTGACAAGCATCACATCCAAAAACCGTAAAGAGGAAAGATCGGACATAATTTCGAGACTCGACATAGACGGATGACCCAAACGACAATGGATTTGAAACGGAGACAAAGAGGCACTCGAACACGCAATCGAGTAGATGAAGCCTCAAAGAAATAAAGTCCGAGCACTCATGCCTCTACCAATAATCCTTTTCGCCACACGATCCTGAAAGATGCAATGAGTGGGAAAAAATGAGACATCACAGCTTATGATCACTCGTAAACTTACTAATAGACAAGAAATTGAACTAAAACCAGAATGTATAAAACAGAGGATAATGAAAGAGAGGATGTGAGACAAATATCACCCTCGCCTGCAATAAGTAGTAGACCCATTGGCTCTGAACACTCGGTAAGTGTCGAAGATGGACGGAATGAAGAAAAAATTACCTCTGTTGCCACTCGATGGTCGAAGAACCGAATCAATAACCCATTTACAAGGAGAGGAAGAAACACATGCAGCTGGGCATACCTGCTGGACAAAAGTAGCGTGGAAGAAGTAGGAAGAAGCCTCGACTCGGGTATATCTCGCAAACTCATCATCATCATCCGTATTACCTTACCCTCACTAGGTGGAGACGGCTGGGTGGGGGCAGACTTCGGTGTGAGAGGCAACATGCGCATATCGATCACCGCATCTGCGGTTTACCATGCAACTTCCAACAATTACGAACCACATGATTCGTATCCCCATAGTGATAACAAGTACGAACCTCTCTACCTTCCCTACCTCGACCACGGCCACCACGACCACCATCACGACCTCCTCTACCACAAGATCGACCACCACCGACCACTAGTCTCCTGACCTCGATTGGGGTGAGATGTCCGACTCACGAAGCGAGAGGAATCACCAATACGCTTGCTAGTGGGGCCAACCGAAGATGACTCGAGAGGCCCGAAGCACACGAGAGAACACATCTGAAGAGAGCCAACACTTGTGCCCGATAAAATTTGAGAGCGAGAAGATCGAACTCGTGATCTCAAACCAAAAAAACCAAGAATAATCATATGTTCTCGTTGTGTGTCGCGAGTACTAACATCGAGGTGCACTCAAAGGAAGCAAAGAACTCCATTCGATCGCCAATTTCTTATAGTCCGCAAAATCTTGGGTAACACTATGACCTTGTTGATCCTGGCGATACATAGCACACGACAAGTCATACATCCGGTTCATGTTATCCTTGCCCCCATACAACATAACTAAATACTCCCACAAATCACGAACATTGGAAGTATGAGCTACCAATTCAGCCGTCTCATCATCCATGGAATTCATGAGCTTCAATACAAATCGGCATCGCACGCACCTAAGCAAGACATCGGTAAATTAATCAGTGAGATGATCTTCCTTATTTTGCCCTTTTAAATTCATTTCAACAACCCGCCGCCACATTAAATAATTCATTGCCGTTAATTTCTTATCCGTAATTTTGTGCTAGTGGAGAAAACCTCGAAACCATGGTTTTAGACTGTAGTCCCCGTATTCCACGATGTCGACATCGAAAAAACCAACAAGCAACCAAACAGAATCGCAGAAACAAGTCGAGGTGACTGATCGGACCTAAAAAACCCATAAAAACTTGTTGAATCAAAAAACCAACCTTGAATCAGAGACCTACAGGCTCAGGCGACCAGATCTGTGCTGGTCCGAACAAATTCCGGCGAACCTCTCCGGCGACGCGCCGGTGTGTGGGGCGCGTGAACAGGTTTTCGGCGACCTCCGGTGACGGCGAATGGACAGACAGGTGCGCCTAGACTGGGCGACATAATCCCCCTATATGCGATCCTTCAAATCACATCGCATCTTCTCCGGCGACTCAGAGACGTGCGCAAGCCTGACTGCGCATACCCACGAAAGAACAGAAAAGAAAAAAAAAAGAAAAGAAAAAGGAAGGATTAATGAAGAACAATCAGCACAGGAGATTAGAAGGATTCCTGCTCTGATACCATGTTGATTATGTAGAAGAAGAAGAAGAGAAGAGTTTGGAGAAGTCGTAACCTAAATTGCGGTTAGGCAGAAATATATATATGTTTGTGATAACAAATATTACACCAAGACCCCCCAAACATATACCTTATACCAACTAAACCCTTAATACTTCTAACACTTAGCTGTCCAAGAAACAGTCTGTCACAGCTAGATCATCTGCAGAAGCTAAGTATAGAGCACTGGCAATTGTTAGCTGTGAGATCCTTTGGCTTCATGCCCTTCTCAAGGATCTACAGGTTTCTATTCCATTGCATGTTCCTGTTTACTGTGATAGTTCTGCTGCTATTGCCATTGCATCAAATCCAATATACCATGCTAGGACAAAGCACATTGAGTTAGACTGCTATTTTGTCAGGGAGAAGGTTTAGAAGGGATTGCTTAAACCTCAGTACATTCCTTCCAAACTCCAGGTGGCAGACATATTTACCAAGTCTCTTGGTAAAATTCCTCATTGTTCTCTTTTGTCCAAGCTGAAAGTGTTTGCTTTGCCTCCACTTTTAGCTTGAGGGAGGGGTATTGATATTAGTAATGCTCACTATCAAGCACATAATGTTCAATCTTAGTACATGAAGAAGGATATACAAAGATTTCATACGACAACCAAAGTCCCCTTTGTTGATGTATGGAGATGAATGCTTCTGTTAGACAGTTAGTCTGTTAGTTAGTTAATCCACTTGGTTATGTCAGTTAGATGAGGGACACCTTTGTAATTCTTTAATTCTTCTTTCCAGTCAGTTAGAGGCAGTTAGTTAGAGGCAGTTCAAACTTTGTATAAGTACACAATTTGTTCATCATTCTGTAATCAAGAAATAATTCCCTATATGGAAACTTCTCCTCTTCCAGATTTTTTCTCAACCTTAACAACGGCTGATCTAATTATATAAGGTAAGGAATCCTTCATATTTGGTAAGTCTATATTTGATAAGATTTAGTCCTTATTAATTGCGCTAACCTACTAATCTTTTTATGTTAAATGGTTTTCTTATTCTACAAGTTTCTAGGTCAAGATTGCAAGTATAAATAAGAGCATACAAGGCTGTGAAGTTAAGAGACGATGCTGAGCATATACTATACGCAGATTGTTAAGAGAGAAAGAGATCGAAAAACGGCTACTGCTATAATCCTAAATGTACTGTTGAGTGAAACTACATCGACACCTCCATTCATTCTATCACAACACTGTTTTATGTGATCGTCTCCTACTATTTTGTTAAAAGTTATTGAACGTATATCAGTTTAGGTAGTCTGAGGTGTTAGTATTATTCATAGTCATATCTGCTTTATCAAGAACATTTTTCATAAATTCTACTTTGTTAGTCTTTTGAATGTAATGAGCTTAAACATATATTTTACTAGTGGAATATTTTTAGCCACGAGGCTCTATCAATAAGTGATTTAGTTATTGATCAAAAGTTATCTCTTGTGTTCAGTTTTTGTTCTTCCTGTTTTGTTTTATTTAATTCCGCAGCATTGATATTTTAATTAGAGTTGTCGAAATGGGTTGGCGGAACGAGCCAACCTACAACCCACTTCAACCCACCATTTGGCGGGACGGAGCGGGTCAGCCCAAAAACATGGCGGGCCTAAGAAATACCAACCCACCCCACCTCTTTTAGGTGGCGGGGCGGGCTAACCCAACGAGCCCAAGCCTTTTTTGACAACTCTAGGCGGGTCAACCCACAACCCACTTCAACCCGCCATTTGGCGTGGCGGGACGAGCCAGCCCCAAAAAGTGGCGGGCCTAAGAAATACGAACCCAGTCCACCTCTTTTAGGTGGCGGGGCGGGCTAGCCCAACCCATTTTAACAGCTCTAATTTTAATGAACTCTTCATTATAAGCTTCATTGACGAGATCATCCAAAACAATTTATTTTTCGTCTTTTTCATTGTTCTGTTTTTATCCTTGCTTTAATCATTCTTTCACTTTGTTAAATGAAGAGATATCCACTTGGAGTGGAGATGACACTCCGTTAAAAGTGCTCTAATCGTGTTAATTACCTTTAAGACTAACATAAACTTTTAAAACTAACGAGGCTTTTGTGTTTGTGTGTATGTCACGGTGGTCAGTATGAGATAGATCAATACATGTGAGATATGAGCATTTTAATTAGGAATTTAAGGAATTTATATTTTTTGTAATTATTGTTTGTGTAATGGAGAGAAAAAAATGGATAACTTCCTTGGACATGTGAATGTGAGAGTTAACACTAATCGTTAAAAGATAAATGTTTAGAATATGATTAAATAACTTTAGTTATCTATAAGTGTGCGAAACGAGCTATATTGTAATATAGATACTGTATATAAAACCTAATTTAAGAAAATTAATAATTTTTGGCTTAAAATTATGATAAATATATTTGTGTTTTCTGAAATGATAAAAAATAAATTATGTTACAAGAAGGTAATATCAAAATTATGAAACATCATATTTTGTACTAGAGTAAGTCTAATATAAGACGGTGTTACGGATCATAATTTGTAGGAACTATCCATGTTAACTGTGTCAAATGTTCAGAAATTGCAACGGGCACTCCTTAACTTTTAAAAATTACAACGCCACCCCTCATATTTTATAAATGAAAATCGTCAATTTTTTTACTTTGAATATGTCACTTTTGTTTTTAAATGTGTCACTTTTCCCTCATGTGTAAGTCTTTGTGTATAAAAGTGTCACTTTTGCATTTAAATGTGTCACTTTTAGTCCCTAAATGTGTAATTCATTATGTATGATAATGTATCACATTTGTCTTTAAATGTGTCATATTTACCTTTAAATGTGTCACTTTTAGTTTTTCAATGTCTAAATCATTATGTATGAAAAAATGTAACTTTTGCCTCTAAATATGTCACTTTTAGTCCCAAATTGTGTAATTCATTATGTATGAAAGTGTGTGATTCTTTTCTTTAAATATGTTACTTTTGACTTTAAATGTTTCACTTGTAAGTCATTATACATAAAAGTGTGCACTTTGCTTTTAAATATGTCACTTTTGTCATTAAATGTGTCACATTTAGTCTCTCAATGTGTAAGTCATTATGCATGAGAGTGTGCTATTTTTACCTTTAAATGTGTCACTTTTACCCTTCAAATGTATCACTTTTAGTCTCTAGAAGTGTTACCTTGCATCTTTAATGAAAATTATAATTTTTTTCTTTAAAAATGTCACATTTACTTTTAAAACGTGTCAATGTTGCCTTAAAATGTGTTACTTTTGATCACAAAATATCACTTTGTATTAAAAATGAAGTTAATCAAAATTTTAAGTTGTTTTAAGACAATAATATAAAGTCGCAACACTTAGGACTTCAGCAACCAAGTTCCAAAAGATGGAAGGCAACGGAGCACGATTTGAAAACCAATTTACAGACGAAGAAAAAAGGGTACACTTCAAATATTTTTAAATGTATTATTGCTTTTTTAACTGCTTTTTTTTTTCTTTCTATTCCCTAAATTTAACCAAACCCCCCAAAGACCCCCCAACGAGATTCAACATTGGGACCAACAATAAGGAGAGTGAGCGCTCTAACCAGTAAAGCAAACATTGAATCTCATATGTATAACAGTTATAAAATAGCTACATTAACGTTGGGTTCAATTTTGTTGACAAAAAATGTCATTGAGTGTGAATTAATTAGTTAAAAATGCCTTGAATTGAGAAAATAAAAGATGGTGTAAATGGTTTGGCATGATTCGAGTTAAAATAAAATATGAATTGAATCGCATAACATTAGTTTGTAAAAAATAAATTGAGCTGGACTATTAAAATTTTTGAGTCGAACCGAACCAAGCCATGATGGTTCAACTTGGTTCGGCCTGCTTTCAAAAAAATTATGAGATTTCAACATTTAAGTAAACCAAAACAATAAAAAAAATTAAAGGAAAATCCCGAAAATTCTAATATAATACGAATACGTAATCTTTATATGTTTTCATACGACCTTACAAATTTAAATAAAAAGAATTTGAATAAGGGGATTCACACATAAACTCATAAAGTACTTAATAATCAATTTATTGATTCAAAAAAATATGGCCAAAATACAATAAAAGTACTTGATGTGCTAAGACATTTATGTAAACTTAAAAATACTAGAATGAAAAAGTGTTTTGAAAGGACTTTCCACATGAAGATTAGAAGAGGACAAAAGAATAGAGGAGATCGGAGATGACAAGCAAGGATAAGTCTAGAAGTCAAAATAGTGAAGGTCGAAATTCTAAAAGATTCCTAATTTGGTGGAATGGTTTTGCTTCGTAGTTTGACTTGGTTGTTCAACTCAAAATGGTTTGATTCAGTTTGATTTGACTACCGTGAGCCGAACCAAGATCGGTTTTCAAAAACACAAATCGAACCGAATCATATAAGCCACAAGACCAAACTAAATCACTCGGCTTGGCTTGATTCAACTTGACTTGGTGGCTCGGGTTGTAACCCATACATCGGAGTAGGATTTGCCTCATAAGGACTCTTTAACCAAATGTTGAGATTCTTTGGGTCGTTAGGAATATGGGTGGTGAAATGGGTGTTATGGATAACCATGGATAATAGCCTAACACTCATTTATCCATTACACTCATTTTGCCACCCATAGTTAGGAAATATAATTAATTGACCTTGAATAAATATAAACTATTAATTACATTAATAAATCTATTTTATTTTATTTTTTATTTTTGATCAAATGAATAATATTAATAGTAATCGCTAGTGAGATAAAGTAACCATTGAATACTCCCTCATTTATACATATGTATATATATGGTGTTATTAGAAAATAAAGGCAACTTATGCATTTCTTTCTCTCAAATACTCCTTCCGTTACAGGTAAAGAATCCACTATTTTATTTTGAGATGTTTCACTTAAATAGCTTATTTTAATAAATTAAAGTATAAAAACGTTATTTTATTACTAATGTACTATTAAAAATGTAATTTTTTTAAAAGAATTTTAAACAAGAACTTTTACCCAAAATGATGGGAGTAATTAAGAAGGGACAATTGTAGTAATGAAACCAAATGTCAATGCAATAACATTGGACTTAGTTGTCAGTACAATGGATGGAACTCCAAAGTCCAAACCCAACCCACTTAACAAGATCCCAAACACCCATTTCTTTTCTTATTTTAACACAAGAAAGGCAGTGCACGCGCCGTGGTCCACTTCACTC
Organism: Codonopsis lanceolata; assembly: GCA_013146195.2. Taxonomy (NCBI): domain Eukaryota; kingdom Viridiplantae; phylum Streptophyta; class Magnoliopsida; order Asterales; family Campanulaceae; genus Codonopsis; species Codonopsis lanceolata. Next base: position 98,122,013 of record CM028384.1, read on the forward strand.
CCAGACTCACTTATATATATATATAAGTGAAAAACAATTTGACAGAAAGCTTAACGTTAACTGGTTGAAGGAGAATTTGATGGTAAATATCAACATATATAACCAAACAAATTAACTTCTTAGTATAGAGATCAAATAAATGATTTTTGTAAAGTTGAGGAACCAAAAAAATAATTAAATCTATATTATATATATATATCAAATGATTCAATAGATCATACTCCATAATAGTTAACAAATTATATAAAAAAATATAAGTTTAGTTGGGTTTAATTCGATGCCAAAAAACATGAATCGAACCGGTCGATTTTTTAATTTTTAAAACAAAAAACCAAACCATTTTATACCAAAACTAAACTAAACTGACTAATTTGATTTGATTTGTTTTGATTTCGTATTTCCGACTAAGGCCACCTAATACTTTAAATGGGTCAAATTACCATTGAACAAAGATTTATCATCTCTTACTTTACCCATGGAATTCTATATTTGGTATCCCACACGAAAAATTTCAACTTCGAAATCTCATCAGGCTGGAGAGACCATAAAAGAGTTCCAAGAGACTCCGCAGGAACATGACTTCTTGTATTAGGTTGAGAACAATTTGGTGGATTGGATCGAGTTGGAACGGATAACGGATCAAAATTCATAAGAACTCAAATATCAAACAGACTAAAATGGGTTGGATTGAAATAAAATGGTCTGTATTTACCCGAATTTTTTCCTAAATATACATCATAGAGTAAAAAAAAAATCAAGTCAAAATGGGTAACGAGTTCAACCCGCTAATATTTTTGGGTTGAAATGTGTTACCCGTTTCGATCCAAAAATATTTAAAAAAATATTAAAAGGTTGTGATGAGTCGGATAATTTTCAATTCGGATTAGGTGGATTAATGGGTTTTAGATTGTAATATTCAAGCCTAATCAAGATTGTCTACATTGTTAAGAGCTGTTTGGTAGCCACGATTAACATAATATCTCATCACTAATCCAAATTTTTGGATCTATGGTACCCAAAAGGTTGATATAAACTAATCATCCATGTTGTCCGAATAAAACCCCTATCCCCTTACTAATTCCAAAACTACCCTAATATATAGTACTGTGGAAGCAATAGCAAAGTTGCTAATAATAACAAGATTAATAATACTATTAAATTATGTCTCACACCTATCAAACAAGCCCTTATATTTCAGCCACTAACGTAGAATTGGCGTGACATGGCGGAGGCGGAATATCACAGACTCCATGTTAGTGCTACTGTGTAGTAGAATCACCGGTCATGTAGGAAAATATTGGCACAAACGTCCCACAACCTCCTTCCTTGATTATGATCTTGAATGGGTGAGTTGAGTACAAAGCCCGGTGCTGGTTTTCTGATATATTTCATCAAGTCATATCGTCTCATTTACTCACAGGCTCCACTAGACCGAAAATGTTATTGCAATGAAATAGGGGTATATTTAATACAACACCTATAAAATGCTTAATACATCACTTTTAAAAAATATTTGACCAAAATACCCTTTACATAATTTATTTATTTTGTTTTTTTATTAAATTTAATTTAACAAATTTTAAATTTAAAAATATTTTAAACACAATTAATTTATTAATTAATTTGATTTAGTTACTAAACACAATTAAATTACTAATTAATTTGATTTAGTTATACTAAGTGAAAAATTATCTTTGAGTTAGGTTTAAAATTAAAAAAAATTAATTTGATTTGAATTAGGTTTAAATTAAAAAAAAACAAGTTTTGGGTATTTTATTTATTTATTTTAATTAAATTTAAATTAGCTAAAATTTATTTTTTTGTTTTTTATTAAATTTAAATTAGCTAATTTAAAATTTAATAATTAATTTGATTTGAATTAGGTTTAAATAAAAAAAAAAGATTTGGGTTTAGGCCTTAGGACTGGTTTTGTACCAGTCCAAATGAGGAGATGGGCTGGGACGGGCTAGGGACCGGTCTGTTAGCAGGCCAAATTGGGGGGGATGGGTCTGGGCCTGTTTGGGTGGCAGTCCAAAAGAGAGGATGGGTTGAGGCCTGGTCTGGTGGCAGGCCAAAAGGGGGCGCTGGGTTGAGAGCGGGCAGTGGGCTTGTGCAGGAAATCAATGGGTTTAGGACTGGTTTCAATCCAGTCCTTAAACCCAAAAGTTGTTTTTTTTTAAATTTTAACATAATTCAAATCAAATTAATTATTAAATTTTAAATTAGTTAATTTAAATTTAATAAAAAACAAAAAAAAATAAATTTTAGTTAATTTAAATTTAATTAAAAAAATTTAAATTACCCAAAAAAATGTTTTTTAACATGTTTCTTTACCCCAAAACTTTTTTTTTTTAATTTAAACCTAATTCAAATCAAATTAATTATAAAATTTTAAATTATCTAATTTAAATTTAATAAAAAAACAAAAAAAATAAATTACGTAAAGGGTATTTTGGTCAAATATTTTATAAAAGTGTTGTATTAAGCATTTTATAGGTGCTGTATTAAGTACCTATGATGAAATATTGGCCGAGTAAACTTTTCACCACGCACGTAAAGCTGCAAAAGGAAGCATGTCACAGTGAGCAACATGGACTGAATTAAGCACGGTAGGAGGTACATGTAATCGGAGAAAATTGAAGTAAACCCTCAAACATGAAATTTTTGGGCAATTCTAAAAAGAAGAAATATGTTTGATTAATAAGTAACTTGCATTATTTTCAAAAATTGTTCATTGAAAAAATATACAATATATACCTAGATATCTTTCTATATTTGTAGAATCAATTTCACAATTTTTTTTTGATAAATACATTTACAAATTATCACAAACCCAAGTTAGTAATGCAATAACTTTTGATCTGTTCTTCAATATCGCGGAACATCTTTTTTTGTTAAGACTGCAATAAAGGATTCTTTTGAAAAACAAGGAATAATTCATTCTGAATTAAACACATAAGAAACTTCGCAATTTTGGAATGAATCCCTGGAAAAACTGGCTAAGACGTCATTATCAATACAATTTATCTCATAATTAGATGGTCTCTATTAATACCACAAAAATGGCGAAATGCACCAACGCCATACGCCTCAAAATAAAGATTCAAATAAAAGAGATTCATATGAAAAAGACCAATTGCTTCATTACAAAAATAAAAATATAAAATTTTTGAAGTATATTCATTAACAAATCAAAAAAATAAGTTGGAAAAAACTATAGATATGATCTTTTAGCATACAAATTCATTTTTGAAACTAAGGACTCCTACATTTATAAATTGCCACTACAAGTAAATAAGAAAGAAGAGATCTCTTATGCTCCCTCCATAACAATTCACTTTAAAAGTCCACTATCTCAAAATTATGTTTATCTTGTCCATAACATTTTCGACTTTATCCTCTACATTTGATATTAACATATTGATTATGCTCAAGCATATTTTTCATTATGACCAACTTTAATACTAACTATATTTCCCTCAATAATTAGACTTTTCAAACATAGACTTGTCAAATGAGACTATTTTTTTGGGATGGAGAGAGTAAAAAATTACTACACGCAACTATTGACTCCGGCAGGCCTCGAAAGACATAAGAGGAGAAGAGATTAAGTAGGCTCAGCAATTCATGTTCTTTACCTTAGTTACCTGTAGTTTGGGGAAGAAGACACTCTCTCTCACCTTCTAGTGTTGAGTCTGAGGTCCAGGCATCACCGAAGGTGAAGTAGTGGGCCAAAGAGCTGGTGATGAGGGAAGAGACTAAGAGTTTAGAAAGCTAAGCAATAGGAGAGGAATGAAAAGATCAATAGGAAAAAGACGAAGTGCAATGATGGAGATGGACTACTAGGGTGAAAAAGTGGGGTATAGAGGAGGCAATGAGGGAAGGGGCGAAGAGTTTAGAAAGCTACGCAAAAGGAAAGAAAGAAAAAGATCAATAGGAAAAGGATGGAGTGTAATGATGGAGATGGAGGACTACTTAAGATCAGCAGAATTCTCAAACTACAAAACCAATTGCTTTGGGCTCCTTTCTAAGTCAGAATAACCCTCATCATCCTTTTGGGACTAACCTTGACCTACTTTGATCAAGAATCTTCTTTTCAATCCTTCATTCCCAGTGGCAGCATGATACATGTGTATCCTCTTTTAAGGCATTTAGTGATCCTCGTAGGATTTCGAGGATAGAATTCAAGAGTCCTATTAGAAAATCTGAATCGGATTAGGATTCCTAGGCGGTTTAAGAGTCTGATTTGGAAATCCAAATCAAATTAGAATTCCTTGGCAGTTAGGTTTCGTTTAAGGCTATAAGTAGAGAGTTTAAGGTAAAACCAAAGAGAAGAGGAAACAGTATGTCTTGTATTGTTTAGTGGTATCACGAGGGAGAGATTAAATCACTGTAATTTTGTTCTTCTTTCTTATCAACTATTAATAATTCCTTAATTAATACTCGCATAGAAACTCGTATCAAGTTAGTATCAGAGTGCTAGGGTTTGATCCAGTGAGGAGTTTCTGTGTATGGTCCTTACTTAATCATTGTACAGAGAGCTAGGCGAGGCCTTGGTTTCGTGGGAAAAGCTCAAGAAATCAAGGGGAAAGAACCAGTGTGAACAGAGGATTCAAGAACTAGACTTGATACAATAGAGAAACAGATGGAATTGATGAACACTACTCTGACCAATCTGGTCGAGTTCTTCTGCAAGAAAGAACAAGACGTCGAGCCTCCAGAAAAGCTAAACAAACCGACTTCAGATTCGGAGGATAACGAGGAAACAAGTTCAAAGGAGGACGATGACGACTCCAGCAAGAATTTGCAGCAAGGGGGTAAGGCTGAAAATTGATTTCAAAGTTGAGATTCCTATGTATGATGGAAGCGTCGAGTTTGAGAAACTAGACGACTAGATTGAACGTCTGGAGACCTATTTTACTCTCTATGGCTATACGTCAAAAGAGAAGTTATATTTGCTACTTTAAAACTCTCTGGTCATGCATTGACTTGGTGGAAGTCATATCGCAAACACAACGGTGGGGGAACAGTATTATGGAAGAGGTTCAAGGAGTTGCTTAAAAAGCAATTCTATCCAGTGGGTTTTCTGGAAGAAAGATGTCACAAATGGTTCAATTTGAGCCAAAGATTCAACCAGTCCGTGCAGGAATGCACTAGAGAATTTCAGAATCAAGCCATGATCTTGGATATTGCGTTGAAGGAGTATTCTGTATACATGAAGTATGTTGTGAATACATTCGAAAGGAGCTTAAGTGATTCACAGTAGAATCTATTGCAGAAGCCAGTGTGAAAGCTATTGCTATTGAGGGCAAGCTGCAAAAGAATGACACAATGGGAGTTGGGAAGCAATTTTGGTGGCCAGTCTATTGGTTCCCACATTAAAAAGGAAGAGAATAAGAAGGGAAAAGGTGAGTCTGATGGGAAAGAAGGGCTAGTTTGCCGTCACTGTAAACTAAAGGGTTGGTGTCAAGGAGGAGGAAAAGAAAAAGGAAGCATTGATTGTACAGGGTCCAAAGTAAGTACCAGGGATGACAGAACCTAACCTCAAACTCAACCTTATGGCAGGGAAGCAAGGACTTACGGAAGACATTAACCCTAGAGAGCAACTCTTTATTATTAAGCTACAGGAAAAGACAGCTCTAGTGGAGGGTATAACTGATCCAGGAAGCTAGAGGAATCTGATTTCAGCAGGCTTGGTCTAGAAATTAGGGTTGGAAACAAGGAGGCATCCACAACCTTATCCGTTGGGGTGGATTCAGAAGGAGCCAGAAACAATGGTGGCTGATCAGTACACTTTCAGATTCGCTTTTCATGAGTCCTACATTGATGAGGTTACTTGTGATGTCGTTCCTTTGGATGTGTGTCAAGTCATACTTGGGAGCCCATATTTATGGTATAGCGATGCACAATTTAGCAGGAGAGAACAAAAATATACATTCGCCAAGGATGGTGAACAATTTAATATTCGGGCTATGGCGTCATCTCAAATAGGAATTAGCTTGATTACAACAACTCAGTCTTAGAGATTAGTTAATGCTTGTAGGAAGTTTGTCTTTTTGATGATTCATCCTTATGAAGAACAGTTGAATAGAATATGTTTAACTACGTTGACCAAACTATGAGAGGGAAATCTTGAAAGGTTGAAGCCTAAATATGTAGATTTGTTTTTTGATTTGACTGGACTACTACGACCAAAGAGAAGTGTGGAGCATGAGATTATGCTGACAGGTGAAAGTTCTTTACCAAACTTAGATCTTCACCGCACATCAAGAATATGAGGAGATAAAGAAACAAGAGCATGAACTTATTGAAAAGGAAATAATAGTGCCTAGCTCTTCACCATGTGGTTTACCAGTATTACTGGTTCCTAGAAAAGATGGGGGTTGGCGTATGTGTTTGGATTACTGGGCTTTGAATAAGATAACAATTAAGAATCGTTATCCATTACCTCGGATAGATGATTTGGTGGATCAGCTAGAAGTAGCTCAGTTTTTCACTAAGTTGGATCTAAAATCAGGGTACCATCAGGTTAGAATTCGTGCGAAGACACTTGGAATACTGCGTTCAAAACTCCACATGTCTTATTTGAGTGGTTAGTAATGCCGTTTGGATTGTGTAACGAGGTGATGGAGCTCCTGTTGTATGCAGCCACAAAACCTAATATGTGATTGTGGAGCTCCTTGAATTCCAACAGAGGATCAAAAAGGGGAAGATATAACTGCTGGCTTATGCTACCCTCAAAAACCCTTAAATGATCATAACTAATCCAAGAAAAAGCTAAAACATTCAAGAAAAACATAAAAAATATACCCAGGTTGCAGAAGAAAGCTAATGCCAGTTTGGATTGTGTAATGCTCCAGCTACCTTCGTGCAGTTAATGAATGATTTGTTAGGCTCGTTTATGGAGGAATTTGTGATCATTTACGTGTATAGCAGAACCTGGAAGAATCATTTGATTCATGTTTAGAAGGTGTTTGAAGTTCTCAGAGATGCTCAGTTAAAACTCAATGGTAAGAAGTGCGAGTTTGAGAAAGATGAGTTGGAGCATCTCAGATTAATTGTTGCTAAAGGACAGAGAAGGATTGATCCAGGAAGGGTGGAGGTTATTAATAAATGGCCTCAACTAGAACTGAAGTAAGGAGCTTCATGGGTGCTTGCCAGTAACTGCACAAGTTGATTAGACATTTTTCTACCTATGCTGCTCCATTATATAGCCTCACCAAGGCTAACGTATAGTGTGAGTGAAGTCAAACCCATGAGGATGCTTTTCAGTTGCTTAAGAGGAAGATCTCAGAAGGGTCGATATTAGCAGACTTTTGAGGTGGAGACAGATGCATCTAGCTATGAAATGGGTGCAATACTGATTCAGGATGGGAAGAGAGTAGAGTATCTAACAACCAACTTCGCCACTCACATATCCCAAAATAATAATAACCAGTTACAAATGGAATGAACTCCCAATCTTTGAACCTTGACTCCCAAGATAGTAAGAGTCAAACAACTAGAGAAAAATTTAAATACCTGACTAAACAACAAGATTGGTTCTTAATTCCTTATCCTAGGTACAACCACATGGAATAAACATTATTTAGAACACTCCTAGATCTTAGTGTTGAAATGCTCTTTCACTCCAAAGAAGATGGTATTGCTCACCAAACTTTCCCAAATAAAGAGTTATTTGCTTCTGTAGGCGTAGGTGAAGGTACAAATACACTAGCATGGGCAAAGCTCACTTACATGGTGCTAAAACAAAAGTTAATAGACGGTTTATAATGAAAGATTAAGGTTAACCACAAAACTTACAGTTAAAAAAAAAAAAAAAAAGGATATCATTAAGAGTCAAAATCTTTTTTTTTTTTTTTTTTGATAAGAAGAGTCAAAATAATAATTAGAAATAAATATACTTTATAAAATAAGATTAAGGACCAATCTTGTCAGTAGTTATTACCAAAATTCACTTACAAAAAGATTTTACAGATTTAATAGACTTTAGGATATGACTTTACAAGTTTTCATATAGAAGATTTTACATATTTAGGATACTGTTTTATAGATAAAATAAATCAATATTTTTATTAACAGTCAAAACATAAAATTGAAAAAATTAAAAAAAGGGCAAACAATTAATGTAAAAGTAATTCCCAAGCTTGTGCTACAGTTAGCTGCCCAAACTGCTACATGAGTGCTACAGTTAGCGCATTGTGCAAATCTTCCAGCACGTTGTACAGGCAAATGAAACACGAAGAGAGGAAAAGTAATTCCCTAAATGTTCCTCTCTCAGCCTATAAATAGAGGTCCCGGGTTCGCTTTCAGGACCAGAAACACATAAATACTCCCAAGCTTTCAGCGTTGTTGTTATGCTGTTAGTGAGCGATTGTGAGCGATAGTGAGTTCCCCTCCTATAAAGCCTCAAAGCCCTGCCAAAACTCCTCCAAAAGCAAATCCAACCGGTCAAAGTGATCCTTAGCACTCCAGCTAGGTATCCACCCTATTTCCCTGGTTCAAAAACCTCGGAAAGAGTAGTTGCTCTGCCCGAGGAAAAAGGCCAAATCCGCCAGAAACAAGTCGTTATTCTGCCCGATTTCCGCCAGCAGCAAAAAAACAAGCAGTTGCTCTGCTCGTTTTACGGTACCCAAAAGCAACTTTCAGAAGCAGCCACTCTGTCCGAACTGCAGCAGCAGCAAAGCAAAGCAAAAAAAAAAAGGCTCCCTCTCCTGAGAAGGACAGAGCGAGCACACCACGCTCTAAAAGGTGAGCCTTTAAGAGCGTTAATTTATAAAAAAGTTATTTTCCATCCGGACCAATATTGTAAAAAATATAAGCCGTCGTGCTGTCCGGATTTATTTAGAAAATAACATTGAAAAGAGCCATTATTATAGCAAAATATTTTTAAATGTATTTGTAAATTATTGGAAGGAAGTGGCTGCAAGTCCGTAAATAATGTAGACATGGATGTATTTGTTTTCTTTTCTGTCTTTTAATGCTTTATTTATTTGCTAAATAAATATAACAAAAAAAATATACTTTAGCCAAAAACCGTTTTTGAGACCGAAAGGGCGAGTTGGGTGCCTAGCACCTTCCCAACTCGTAACTTAGCCTCCGAACCCGTTTTTGCAATCTCAGGTTTTATTTTTGGTTTTTCTTTATTTCTTCCTTAAAATAAAGATGACGACTCTATCAAAACATTTTGGATCGCAGTAGGGCATCGCAACATCCTTTCTTGCACTTTTCTGTTTTCCCCTAAAAAAGGGGGAATGAGAATGAAATGTGATGAATTCCTATATTCTGGTATCCCTTAAAAAAGGGATAACTTGATATAGAAAACCCAAAGCACTCATAGTGATCAGAAATAGGCCATAAGACAATTTTTATAAAGTCTGTAGTGGGGCCCGCAACATCCTTTCTTGCACTTTCCACTTTCCCCTACACAAAGAAAGATGTGAATGGAAGGGTGATGCTTTCTTGCACCTGGTATCCCCTTAAAAAAAGGATAACTTGATACAGAAAACCCATAGCTGCCATAACGGACCAAAAATCACTAAAGTGGCCGAGGCGTATTCAACGCTCTTTTTGACAGCACCCTTTCCGCATTTTTAATTTCGTCTTCCCCTAGACAAGGGAGGATGGAATGTAAAGCGTGGTGTCCAGGTTCCGCATGTACGCGCACCCCTATCCAAGGGCGCGCAGGGCGCGGGCACATCCTGGGGCACCCACAGCAGTTGATCAATATCTTTTCTGTAATAATCAATATACTTTTGGGGGTTATGTAGAGATTTATGGTTTGCTCAAAACCGCAAGCCATTATATGGTGTTATGTTAAGTAACCAACTCATCTAAAAGCTTAAGCTTTTAGAGAAAGCACCAACAATGTATATCATGCTTTATATTTTGTGCTTTAACATGCTAGAAATAGGTCGGCTTCGACCTATGGGACGTTATGGACAACATACTTATTTGTAAGTTTGTGTCCTTTCATGAATGGTCTCAAAGAGGATATATGATAGCTTCAAGCTGACGACACACGACCCTTCGATCATGGTTATTCATTCTTAGCCTCCTCTCAACAATAGAGTGTGTGAGAATTAGAGAGAACTCCTACCTTGTTTCTTGATAGCATGAAGAATTGGAATTGTAAAAGAAGATTATAACGATCAAACGAGATTGTAAAACAATTCAGTTATTGTTAGTAATTGGGCTTGTGGCCCGATTAATTACTTTCGCCCACATGGAATATATTTATATTATTATTGGTTAATTAGTTTCCTAATCCGAATGGGTTTGGAATTGACCTAAGTTAACCTACAAGAAATATAGTTTCTTGGTAATAATATAAATAGGGCAACTAAGGGGATAAAACCCTACATGGTATTACACGCCTAATTGAATTGGCCGCCCCCTCTCTCTCTCCTAATTCTATCTCACCAAAATACTCCCTCTAGCCTAACCATCAAGAGGCTTGGATTTGCGGTGTGAACCAGTATTGATATCCGTGCTCTGTGATATCAGTGATATATATATATATGTTTATGTCTTATTTTTGCAATAAATTGTAGTGAAATGGCTTCTATGAATGTAATCACTGACCTTAACAAGGGTGAGAAATTGGATGACACAAACTATAGTGTTTGGCAAAGGAAAATCACGTATTTGCTAAACGAGCAAGAGGTTATGGACAACCTAGATACTGTGATGGTAGAACCAGAGATGGGTAATTTGACCATCACCCAGCATCGCCAGAAAATGCAGAAATTCCTTAAATGGAAAAAGAAAGATCGATGTGCACGCTTTACTATGCTGAGTAGCATGCATAATGATCTGATTGGCGAGTTTGAGGATTGCCTAATTGCAAAACAAATGTGGGACGACATTAAGCGTATTTATGGGAATACTTCTGCTACAAAGTTGAGAACTTTGACTTACAAGTTTGAAAGCTATAAGATTGACCAGAAACGTAACATTCTTGAACAACTACGTGAGATATGTCCAGAATGATTTGTGATCTTAAAGCTGCTGGTTCTATCTTATCTGATGAACAACAAGTTCAAGCGGTGATTTGTTCATTGCCTGACTCTTGGAGTGGTTTGAGGCGTATCTTGACTCATACAGACTCCATTTAGACTTTTGCAGATGTATCTCGCCATGTTGAGCTTGAGGCTGATGAGTGTCATGAAGCGAATTGCGCGATAAGTGTTGCGACTCGTGATCTTGCTCTTGTTTCCCTTTAGGGTCCACGTAAGCCACACGGGCAACGCAAGAAACAAGCTAAAGGCAAGAAGACTCAAAATTTGGGCCCCAAAAGTGACAAGATTGCTAAACTCCGAAGAGGCAAAAAGAATATTGCTAAGCAGAAGTGCTACAACTGTGGTGCCTTGGGTAATTTTGCTCGGACTTCTCCTGAGCCCAAGAAGGTATCCTTAATCCTATCTCCATGCAAAGTTGTGTTTGCTCTCATGTTTTATTGGCTGACTCTCTCCCTGTGTGGATTGTAGACTCAGGCTCAACCAAACATGTGACGAGGGATCGAGAAGGATTTGTATATTATCGAAAAGTTCTATGGTACAAGAAAATTTTCATGGGAAGCAGGTTAGATGCATTGAAGTCAAAGGAGTTGGCTCATACCAACTTCAATTGCGGAGTGGACACACATTGACTCTTCATGAAGTTCTTTATGCACCTGGAATTCGACATAATCTATTATCAGTAGTACAATTGCTAGAACATGGATATTCTTTTAATTTTAGTGATGATCACTTTGATATTTGTTTTGGTGATGAGATTTTGAGACATGGTTTTTTGTCAGATAATTTCTTTAAATTAGATTTGTTGGATTCCCATAATTCTTCTGTTAATTCTTCTTCTTGTATGGTTTATGATGATTCTAATTCTGAGTTATGGCATGCTAGACTTGGACATATAGGAAAAGATAGGATGACTAGATTGGCTAGAGAAGGCCTATTGGGGTCTCTCACCAAAGTCAACCTACCCTTGTGTGAATCTTGTTTGGCAGGAAAAGCTTGCCGAAAGCCTTTTGGTAAGGCAAAAAAAAGCCACACATCCATTAGAGTTATTCCATTCAGACATTTACGGACCAATGAATGTTAAGGCACGTCATGGAGCTTCCTATTTTCTCACTTTTATCGATGCCTATACACGTTATGGTTATGTTTACCTTAATTCTCACCGCGATGAAGTTTTCAAGTGTTTTGAGCGCTTTCTCGCAGAGGTTGAGAATCAAAAGGATAAAAGCTTAAAAACTTTTAGAACTGATCGGGGCCGTGAATATTTATCTGATCAATTTAAAGAATTGTTTGAGAAAAAGGGAATACGTCGACAATTGGCAATTCCTAGAACTCCGCAACAAAATGGTGTTTCAGAACGAAGGAATTGAACATTGTTGGAAATGGTTAGGTCAATGATGGCACAGGCCAACCTCCCGATTTCGTTTTGGGGGGGATGCGCTAATGACTGCCGCCTACATACTTAGCCGAGTGCCTTCTAAGTCGGTTCCCACAACCCCTTATGAACTTTGGAAAGGTGAGAAGCCTAAAGTGGGGCATCTTCATCCTTGGGGTTGTGCGAGTTATGTCCACAGTACCTCCAATAAGTTTGGAAAACTAGGCCTAGAGGAAATAAATGTGTTTTCATAAGGTATTCGGATACCTCGAGGGTTATGTTATGTGCGGTGGAAAACGACATAGGAATGACCGAATCGAGTCGCAATGTTGATTTCATTGAGAATGATTTCCACAGATAGGTGAAGTTAGGAAAGACTTTGAACTTTTTGAGATGGAAGAAGAACATATGACATCTTTTGGCGAAGGTAGGGAATTGCCTCAACCTAATCCTATGGTACAACATGAGGTTGAGCCTATGGAAGTCGCCAATGAGAGTCAAGGTGATCTTCATCCAAGTGGGAGTACGGATTTTAGTGGGAGTCCGATACTAGAACGAAGAAGTAAGCGTGGAAATATACCTCGTCGTCGATTCGCGATCGAAGAGGAATCTTTCCTAACTACTTCTTACAATTCTAGTGAGCCCACATCGTTCAAAGAAGCTCTTTCTTTATCTACAAACAATGAATGGATGACTATAATGGAAGATGAAATTTCCTCTATGAAAAAGAAGCAGGTTTGGGAGTTAGTTGATCTTCCGCAAGGTCGCAAGACTATTGGAAACAAATGGGTTTTCAAAGTCAAGCGAAAGGCAGATGGATCAATTGACAAATATAAGGCACATCTTGTGGCGAAAGGCTTTACCAAAGAAGGTTTAGACTATGAGGAGACATTTCCCTGTGGTGAGATTTTCCTCTGTTCGCTAATCCTAGCGATAGTAGCGCACATGGATCTAGAACTTTATCAGATGGATGTTAAAACTTCTTTTCTCAATGGAGAACTAGATGAAGAGATCTATATGACTCAACCAGAGGGTTTTGAAGTCAAGGGACAAGAGCGCAAAGTGTGCCGACTCAAACGTTCCATCTATGATCTCAAACAATCATCTAGACAGTGGTACATTTGTTTTCATCAAGCGATAACCTCAATTGACTTTGTGATGATTGAGGAAGACCACTGTGTGTATGTTAATCGATCCAAGAAAAATATCTTGATTCTGTCATTATATGTTGATGACATCCTGCTAGCTGGGAATGACATGGAGATGATAAATGCCACTAAAGAGTGGTTGTCTGTGCTTTTCGATATGACAGACTTGGGTGAAGCAAGCTTTGTGCTTGGAGTAAAAGTCATTAGGGATCGTTCGAAAAGATTTCTCGGTTTGTCTCAAGAGACTTACATTAAGAAAGTTATCGAACGATTTGGCATGACTAACTCAAAACCCGTCGTCACTCCAATGGAAAAAGGATGTGTCCTTAGTACAAACCAATGCCCTAAGAATGAAGAAGAGAAGAATGTCTATGACTCCATATGCGAATGCGGTAGGAAGCCTGATGTATGCTATGGTGTGTACTCGGCCTGACCTATGCTTTGCAGTTGGGATGTTGAGTCGATTCCAAAGTAATCCTGGACCTCAACACTGGATGGCAGTGAAGAGGTTTCTGCGTTACTTGGTAGAAACCACAAATTTAACCCTATGTTACCAAGGTGGGGATTTGAGCTTGAAAGGTTTCACTGACGCGGATTGGGCTGGAGATGTAGATGGTTATAAATCTACTTTGGGCTACGTTTCCTCCTTAGTGGTGGAGCTATCTCTTGGAGTAGCAAGGAACAGATTAGCACCGCCCTATCTACGATGGAGTCAGAGTACATGGCTTGCTCAGCTGCAGTTCAAGAAGCTGTGTGGTTGAGGAGTTTTCTTCAACATCTTGATGTTACGACGCATGTGGATTGTCCTGTAGTCATTGCTTGTGATAGCATGGCTGCTTTAGGTTACACTAAAGATCCCAAGTATCATGGGAAGACAAAACACATCAATATCAAGTATCATTTCACTAGAGACATGGTTGCAGAAAAGAAACTTGTTCTAGAATATATTCCTACTAGAAGCATGTTGGCTGACCATATGACTAAATCTCTAACTAGAGAGATCTTTCAGGGTCACATGTTGGGTCTAGGACTTCGTAGGATTTGACATTTATTCTGAGAACACTTTTGTTGACATTTGATTATTATTTTTCATTACCGTTTGAATAAATTGCAATTTCATTTTATTCCTTTTATATGTTAATTGGATATTTTGATATGAAATTGCGTAGCATATATATTTTTGGTTAAAAGGATGTCGTGGATATTGAATTGGCCCTCTCACACGGGTAATTCACCTTGTCGCTAAGTGAGTGAGCAAGTTGAGATAGTAAAAGTCTTTGGCACCTACGAAGGGGCGCAAATGACATTACATTTATCGCCTTGGCATATGGCCAAGATGAGACCTTTCATAAAGGTCGACTTCATATCCCAAGGAAAAGTTCGAATGTGAGATCCTAAAAGGAATACTAGAAGAGTGACTACTTTTAAGTACTCAGGTTAGCGCCAGAAGGGCGGCTAGACTAAGGTTTGTATGACGTTTGAGCATGACATGCTTACTTTGTGTGGGAGTTCCATCATAGCATACACTTCATACTGTATGTGACTATAATGCAACTTAAGAAAGTGATTGAATGATTCATGTTTCATCACTGCGTGAGTTCTAGTGATCAAATCCAGGTCACGATTATACCCTATGTGAGTTAGAACTATATCATGAACTTGGATGTTGATGATGCTACTTTGGCATGCCGACCAACGGGCTATGCACATACAGTCCTACGGAGCATTGCTGGGAAAGCAGTTAACCAAGAGTGATTGATATGAGTGTCTAAGGAAGATAGTATGATATGCATCTCTATTTTTGTGTTTCAATGCCATGGCGATCATATTGAACATACGGTTCAAGAGATTGATCTTGATACACAAACATATTGAGTTTTAAGCACTGCTCTTGAGGGATTGAGGATGCTTAAATTGATGTATATATACAGTCTGGGGTATAGACGAGTTTTGTTTTCTAACGAGGACGTTCTATGCTGGTCAGATGGTGATTTGGTATAGCGCTCCACCCTTTATCTTTCTCGTCATGTCGCACGCTTCACTTCCAGTATGAAGAGGCAGTGTTTAACGAGTTTTGATGATACGATGTGGTTAGAGAGGTAAGTCCATGTGTGCGAGTGGGAGATGTTAGTAATTGGGCTTGTGGCCCGATTAATTACTTCCGCCCACATGGAATATATTTATATTATTATTGGTTAATTAGTTTCCTAATCCGAATGGGTTTGGGATTGACCTAACTTAACCTATAAGAAATAGGGTTTCTTGGTAATAATATAAATAGGGCAACTAAGGGGATAAAACCCTACATGGTATTACACGCCTAATTGAATTGGCCGCCCCTCTCTCTCTCTCCTAATTCTATCTCACCAAAATACTCCCTCTAGCCTAACCATCAAGAGGCTTGGATTTGCGGTGTGAACCAGTATTGATATCCGTGTTCTGTGATATCAATCCGACGAGAGAGACTTGCAGGTTTGTTGATCGTGACATACGAAGATCGTAGCTCAGGCAGAAAGTCTTCCGCTTTCGCTCAAAGTTCAAGTTCGCATAAGGTAACTCATGATTACTGTTTGATATCGAACTTGTGTGATATATGTTTAGATATATCCTTCAATTATATTAAGGTACACTTCTACAATTATTGAAATTGTCCCTTAAATGGTCTATGGAGGGAGTATAACTGCATAAGCAAGGAACAACAATAAAGTGATAATAAAGCAAGAGATTAGTCATTTTGGAACCTGTAATAAAGCATTTGAAAGGAAAGTTCTAGGAGAGGACTATAGAGGAAGTATAATAGTATAAGTAAAGTGATTAGTCATTTAGGAACCTGGATAAAGCATTGGAAAGGAAAGTCCCACGAGAGCATTAGAATTGAAGAGAGTTGCATTAAAAATCCTCATCGGAGTTGTTTGAGATGGTCCTTTATTTCTTTGACAGTAATGGGGGGATTCAATCAAGAATTTGACAACTGCCTAACTTATAGACCAAGAGTAGGAATTTAAGAGGAAGAGCAACTAAGTTCAAAGTCCTTGGGACTGGATGACATGAAATGCCATAGTATATAATTTTAAGCTTGTGGATTCGGTTCATCAACACAAGTGCCGCCCTTAAATCTGTAAAAAAACTACATATAAGAGTTAGTTACTTTGAAATATACGAGGTTTGCATTAACTAAGAAAGTGTTTTCTGAAGCTGTTAGTTTTTCCACTTATCTTAAGAGTGCATTTTATCTTTAGTGCTTTACTCGTTAGTAAATTATGAACTTTCAAATTTAGTGAGTAAAACTCGAGGCAATTCTTTTGTCAGCTATTAAATCAGATGAAATATTTGTTAACATTTTTGTGGGCTATTATGTCTTGAAATTACTTCTTAAGAGATTTTGTAATATAGATATTTTATTGTTGAGAATATGATGGCTCGATTACCCAGGCAACAGGATAGTTCCCTCCGAGGGACTATTCGTGTTTTGGACAAGTGCATTGCAATTTTTGGGCTTAGGCAATCGCTCAGTGTTTTGGCTGAGCGATCGCTCAATAAAGAAATCTTCGAGGCATGCTACTGGATTTTGCGCGGTCGCCTAGTGCTTTGGGCCGAGCGACCGCTCAACCCGGTTTTAAGGGTTTTACTGCTTTGTCTATTTTTTGTCCTTTTAAGGGTTTTAGGGTTTCTATTGTATCCATATACATAATTGTATACCTAGAACATTTGAATGTGAGTCTCTAATAAAATTTCGATAATCCATTGGCTCTAATCTCTCTCTCTCTCTTCTTTGTGATTGATCCTATTATACCTTGTTAATTTGTTTGCTAGTCCTCCGCTATGCACAACAACGGGTATCAAAGCATAGGTTAACATGTCTACTTTAGGATCAGGTTTCTCTTCTTCCAAACAAGAAGTTCAGAAGTTCGATGGAACGGAGAATTTCACTTTGTGGCAGAGAAGGGTTAAGGATGCCTTGGTGCAGGCTGGTTTAGGGAAGGTTCTTCGGAACAAAACTAGACCTGAAGATGTAAAGAAGGATGATTGGAAGGAACTCCAATGGAGGGCCGTCTCAACAATTCGTTCGTGCCTTGTGAACGAATTGGTGTATCCTGTAATTGATGAAAAGTCGGCTACACAGGAATGCGAAATTTTAGAGGCAAAATATATGTCAAAATCCTTGCCAAATAAGTTGTATCTCAAGCAAAGGTTATATGGGCTTAAGATGGTAGAGGGGCTGATCTCAACGCTCACATAAACACGTTTACGCAAATCATCAATGATTTGCTATGGGGGGAGGTGACGTTTGAGGAAGAAGACAAGGCGTTGATCCTGCTAAACTCGTTGTCGTCTTCCACAACGTATGAAAATCTTGTAACTACGTTGACGTGGGGGAAAGATACTCTTGAGTTGGGACCTGTTACAGAGGCTCTCTTAGCTTTTCATCAACGAAAGAAAACAGTTGTTGATGAACCGCTAAGAGAAGGGATGTATGTGAAGGAGAACAAGGATCGTGGGAGGTCATAATCCAGAGACAACTCAAAGAATCATCAGAATTCCCGGTTGCAGTCAAGTAAGAAGTACAAGGGAAATTGCTACAAGTGTGGGAAGAAGGGGCACAAGAGGCAGGATTGTCCGGAGAAGGGCAATAATGGTGCTAGTTCGTCGAAGTCAGCTAATGTGGTTATGGATGGTTCATATAAAGATGATGATATATTCTCAATTTCATCAACAGTAGACCGCCCTTCAGATTTCTGGATTCTGGATTCAACATGTTTGTTTCAAGTAACGTCCAATTGTGATTGGTTTGACACCTACAGGTCAGCTAATTCTGGAATAGTTACTATGGGTAATGGTGCATCTTGTAAAATTGTTGGCATAGGTACTATTAGAATTAAAATGTTTGATGGTGTAGTACGAACGTTATGTGACGTTAGACATGTACCAAAAGTTTCTAAAAATCTTATCTCATTGGGTACTTTAGACTGTAATGGTTGTAGTTATAGATCTAAAGATGGTATGATGAGGGTTTGTAAGGGTGCATTAGTGGTGATGAAGGGTGAGAGGGGATCCAAAAATATCTATAGATTGCTTGGTAGCACTGTTGTAGGTGAAGCTAGTTTTGTAGAGTCGGAACCTGAAGTAGATGAGGCTACTACTCTTTGGCACATGAGATTATGTCACATGGGGGAAAGAGGTATGAAGGAGCTTCATAAGAGGAATCTGTTGAAGGGTGTTAAAACTTGCAAACTTGACTTTTGTAAGTAATGTGTTCTTGGAAAACAAAACAAAGTGCAATTCAAGACAACTAAACACACAACAGAGGGAATCCTTGACTACATTCATACTGATGTTTGGGGGCCAGTGAGAACAACATCAAGGTATGGACATTTGTACTTCGTGACATTTATTGATGACTTTTCGAAGAAATTTTGGGTTTACTTCATGAAGCACAAGAATGAGACTTTTGAGAAGTTCAAATTGTGGAAGGCTGAAGTGGAAAATCAAACGGGTAGAAAGGTTAAATGTTTAAGAAGTGACAATGGCACATAGTACACTTATAAGGGGTTCAAGAAGTTTAGTGCGGAGCATGGAATTAAAAGGCACTATACAGTACACAGGGCACCATAACAAAATAGTGTGGTAGAAAGGTTAAACTGATCTATTGCGGAAAAGGCTCGGTGTCTACGATTGAATGCATGGTTAAGCAAAGTGTTTTTGGGCAGATGTAGTGAGTATGGCTTGTTTCTTAATAAACAGATCACCAAGGGCTTCACTAGATTGCAAGGTTCCAGAAGAGGTATGGACGGGTTCTGAGGTAGATGATCGTGTCTTATTTTAATTAATTTCTTGCAAGTGCACAAGACTATTGTAGAATAGCTTGGAAAGCAAGGGTCGAACCATAGAGAAAAGAAGAATACTAATGGCAGATGTATTGGTAGCTATTTAAACTAAGGGAGGTTTTTATATGTTTTATTTAAACTAATTTATTCTACTAAAACAGTAAATCTAATTAACTAAGCAGAAATCACATCGATAAAGATCTGTATGGAGGAAGGAAATCTTGGATTGGGGTTTCACTTGCATCTACTCTACTGCTTATTTTAAATAAAGTATCATTCAATACCTTGAGTTCGTTCACTAAAGATAGATATAGCTTGTCAAATTATAGTTCAGTCTCCATCCCAAATAATTCATCCACTCTATATCCTAAGAATAAGAACATATGGATTCTATATGTCACTTAGGCCATATATATGAACCTGAACCTAACTTATCACTCTCGTGCATCAATAAGGCCAATTTATCACGATGGTGAGCCAGTGTACGACATATGCATTTGGCCGTGAAGCTATCCGCACCTCTAGGCCTTTATTACTTGCGATTCCATTCATTTGGTCAAAGCTAAACAATAAAGGGATTGATAAACATCATGATCAACAATAATTAAATGAATAAAAATATATTAAGCAATAGATTCGATGCAAGTTACCTCCCAATTCCTAGATTAATGGACGGTTAGTTCATCCTTGAAGATGAACCACGTAGTGGAATGAAGGAATACATGAATCAATCTTTAAAACTGTAATTACAATGACTAAATTATGTAATACAAACTAAAATCGGTGTTAGAACCGTTTCCTAAGAATTTCTAGACGTCCTTTGGCTTTGGCTACCGTCTTCTTTATATATCCAAGGTGTTGTAGGGGAATAGGAGGTTCAATCCAGGTGAAAGACCTATAAGTCGGTTTCTGGGGACCTTGCAGCCGCATTGTGTTCACACCTTGCGTCCGCAAGGGTCTTGAACGGGCTATCCTTCATATTGTCTACCTTGCGAGGGCAAGGCCTTGGAGGCTTGCGGCTGCAAGGTGGACATATTTCTTCTTTTGCATTTTTTCAAATGTTGCACTTTGCACCCTTCTTCGAAATCTTCAATAAACGCTCTATAAATCCCATAAGTTCACTTAAAACCCTGAAACTCACAATATAGCTCAAAAACACATATTAGTAGCCAAAAGCCTCGTGGAATTGCTATTTCTAAGTCATAAAAGTACCCGATAAAGACGTATAAAATACGTCTATTGATAGACTACTCTGATATTCGAGTGTTTGGGTGTCCATCCTATGTGCATATACCTAGTGAAGAAAGATTAAAGTTTGATCCAAAGTCCAAACAATGTATCTTTCTTGGTTTCGCGAAAGGGGTAAAGGGTTACAGGCTTTGGGTTCCCAAGTCAAGCAAGGTGGTAATCAGCAGGGATGTGGTTTTCGATGAGAAAGCTATGTTAAAGTGTACTCATGAAGAAAAGGAGAAACATGTGCCAGAAAACAATAGGGGTAATGAGCATGTTATTGAGGTGGAGCTACTGGAGGTGGATTTGGATCGCACTCTTCCCGATCCCGAGGTAACTACACAAGAAGTTGAAGAAGAAAATTCTTCAAGTGGAAGACTCGAGAGAACAATCAGACCACCAGTCAGGTATGGGTTTGAAGATTTGGTTTCATATGCTCTTATTTTTAGTGGTGGAGATCCAAATACTTATCAGGAGGCGTTAAAAAGTCTAAAAAAAGATAAGTGGGTGACTGCTATGGCGGAAGAGATGGAATCACTTCACAAGAATAACACATGGGAGTTGGTGGGACTTCCCAATGGGAAGCGAGAAATTGGTTGCAAATGGGTATTCAAGCGAAAGGAAGCAGTATCAAAAAAAGAAGGGGAAAAGTTCAAGGCACGATTAGTGGCAAAGGGGTACTCGCAGCAACAAGGGATAGATTATAATGAGATTTTTTCGCCTGTTGTGAGACACACTTCGATCAGAATTATGTTGGGTCTTGTAGCGCACTATGATTTGGTGTTGGAGCAGATGGATGTGAAGACTGCTTTTCTACACGGTGAGTTAAAGGAACAGATCTTTATGGAGCAGCCACATGGGTTCGGTCATCCTGGACAGGAGCATTTAGTTTGTAAAATGAAGAAGTCACTTTATGGGCTAAAACAATCTCCGCGATAGTGCTACACCAGGTTTGACACTTATATGGTTAGTATTGGCTATAAGAGGTGTGAGTATGATTGTTGCGTGTATGTGAGAAGCCTTGATGATGGCTCTATTATTTTTCTGTTACTGTATGTGGATGATATGCTTATTGCTAGTAGAAGTGTTAATGAGGTCAAGAAATTAAAAAACCTTGTTAAATAAGGAATTTGACATGAAGGATTTGGGGGCTGCCAAGAAGATTCTTGGTATGGAGATTCGTCGAGACAGAAAATCTAGAAGATTGTGGTTGTCTCAAGCCGGCTATGTTGAGAAGGTGTTAGAGAGGTTTAACATGGGAGATACAAAATCATTGTCAACACTGTTGGCGAATCACTTTAGTTTATCTACCTCAGATTCCCCAACTACAGTTGAAGAAACTAAAAACATGTCAAAGGTTCCTTATGCAAGCGCAGTGGGATGTCTCATGTATGCCATGGTATGTACTAGACCATATTTGGCACAGACAATCAGTGTGGTAAGCAAGTATATGGCTAATCCAGGCAGACATCATTGGGAGGCAGTCAAGTGGATTTTCAGATATTTGAAGGGCACTGTGGACTATGGTAATATGTTTGAGAGGCAGAGTATGGGGCTTTCAGTCGTAGGGTATGTTGATTCAGATTATGCAGGCGATAATGATCATAGGAGATCTACCACAGGTTATGTGTTTACCCTAGCATGTGGACCTATATGTTGGAGAGCTATGCTTCAGGCCATTATTGCATTGTCTACGACCGAGGCAGAATACATGGCAGATGTTGAAGCTGCAAAGGAAGCCCTATGGCTTAGGGGCTTAGTCTAGGAGTTGGGTGTTCAGCAAGGTGGAGTTTTGTTGCATTGTGACAATCAAAGTGCAATCTACTTAGCGAAGAATCAGATTTATCACTCAAGGACGAAGCACATCGATGTGAGGTTTCACAAGATTCGTGAGTTGATTGATAATGGGGATATTCTGCTCGAGAAGATTCACACCACAGATAATGTTGCAGACATGTTGACGAAGCCAGTTGTAACTGGCAAGTTCAAGCATTGCTTAGATTTGTTGCACATCGCTAGCTGGTAGAGATGTGGGAGGTCCAGTTCTAGAGGTACTCAAGGTGGTTTTGGGTTCATGTTCTTTATCTTCTAAGGGGTTGGGTGAATGCTCGCCAAGGTGGAAATTGTTGAGAATAGGATGACTCGATTACCCAGGAAACATGCAAGTTCCCTCCAAGGGACTATTCGTGTTTCAGACAAGTGCATCACAATTTCTAGGTTTAGGCGATCGCTCAGTGTTTTGGCTGAGCGATCGCTCAATAAAGAAATCTTTGAGGCATGCTACTAGATTTTGCGCGGTCGCCTAGTGCTTTGGGCTGAGCGACCGCTCAACCCCGTTTTTAGGGTTTTGCTGCTTTGTCAGTTTTTTGTCCTTTTAAGGGTTTCTATTGTATCCATATAAATAGTTGTATACCTAGAACGTTTGAAGGTGAGTCTCTAATAAAATTTTGACAGTCCGTTGGCCCCAATTTCTCTCTCTTCTTTGTGATTGATTCTATGATACCTTGTTAATTTGTTTGCTAGTCTTCCGCTGTGCACAGCATTTACTTTTAATCACTTCATCTTGCCTTCCATCAGCATCTTTTAAGAAAAACTATATGTGTCTTAGTTTTGGACAAAGCTCTTCAACTTGGCCACATAATCCATATAAGAATTTTGCTTCACTAAGCAGCCTGTGAGGGGTTTTAGAAATTAAAAATTAAGTTTTGGTTAGACTAAATGTTAAGAGTTGTGTGGATGGTCAAGATCTTCTATTCCTCACACTTATTGGAAGAAACAGAGAGATTAAATTCCTACAAGACCTGATACTTCATATCAGTTAACTCTATCATGCCAAGGAAGACAATTAGAGTGGGAAACAGACATAATTGTGCAAAAGATGAAAAACAGGGAAGCACAAAATGTATGGCAGAAAATGTGGACAAAGGAAAAGGGAAAAAAAAAAAAAAGGCATATCTGGTAACTTTTCCATGCTTGTCGTTATTGGTTTATGGTGCACTACAATGAATACTAAAAAGAAAAGTAAGATGATGCATCATCGTTCACTTTTATATAACTACAAATGTTCAGATCGACAAAACATAGAGTTGTTTGCACTTCATTACTTGAAATGGTACTCTTTGATTCATTGGAAAAAAAAATAGTGGAATATGTTGTATCTTTTGTTGGGCAAAGAGCTGGTAAGTTGCTTCTTAGTGAAACAAAATTCTTATATGGAGCACGTGGCCAAGTTGAAGAACTTTGTACAGAACTATGATGAATGTCGTGTTTCTTAAAAGATGCTGATGGAAGGTGAAGAAATCATAATAGAGAAAGGAAGGATAAATGACCAAACTGTAAGAGAGAGAGAGAGAGAGAGAGAGAGAGAGAGAGAGAGAGAGAGAGATCTAAATGTTATTCAAACTGAATATGTTTTTCTTCACATAACAAAGAGGGATCTCCTTAGGTATTTATATCACTCATCACCAGAATAGAGAAGAGGAAATATCCTAACAGAAAGTTACTGGCTTAAGAGCCTAAAAGAGCAAGCTAACAGCCTAACTAACTCCAATTAAGTCACGTGTCCGTTGGTGCAGCACAGGATTTACAGCCAGCTGTAGGGCAGCATGATTATCACAGAATAAAGGAACATGAGTAAGACTGTCCACACCAAAGTCCTTGAGAAGATTGACCAACCAAACCACTTCACAAGAAGCATTAGCCATACTGTGATACTCAGCTTTATAGGAAGATTTGGAGACCACAGATTGCCTTTTAGCCTTCGAGGAAATAAGGGAGGTGCCCAAAAGAAAAAAACTAACATGACAAAGACTTTCTAATGATTGGACACTGTTCAGTCAAAGTCACAGTAGATAGCGAGTTGGAGAGGACTAGAAGCTGAGTATAGAAGACCTTGTCCAATACTACCTTTGATATATCTGACCAGCTGTAAAACAACCTACCAATGAGGCTCGCGAGAAGCAACCAGAAACCGGCTCAAGATATGAACCCCATATGATAAGTTAGGCCTGATGATGGTTAGATAAACCAATCTACCTACTAGCCTGCCTCATGTATGGCATGGGATTAGCGAACAGGTCACCACTATCTGGAGTCAATTTATGTTTCTTCGAAAAAGGGATCTTGGATGCCTTTGCTGTCATTAAACCAACAATCAGACACAATATCCAAAGAATTCTTTCTCTAGTGGATACATATATCCTCTGTGGATCTAGCGATCTCAATGCCAAGAAAAAACTTTAAGGGACCTAAATCCTTAATATTGAACTGGGCATATAAGTGAGCCTTGACATCAGCAATGACACCACTATCTGACTCCAGCCACCAAGATGTCATCTACATACACTAGAATTGCAGTGAAGGCGTCTGGTCTATGGGGAGTAAAAAAGGTGTGATCATGCTTGGATTCTACAAAGCCATACTGAACCAGAGCAGAAGCAAATTTACTATGCAATTGCCTTGGTGCCTATTTAAGGCCATAGATAGATTTAAGGAGCTTACACACCACTAGCTTGTCTGATGTCATGTTAGATAGATGAGATGGCAAGGAATAGCCCTGAGGCAAGGTCATGTATATTTCCTCATCTAAGTCACCATGAAGAAAGGCATGGGTAACATCCATCTGAGATAGTTGCCAACCTTTAATTGCAGTCAAGGCAAGAAACACTCTCATGGTTGTCATTAGGGGCAAAAGTCTCAAAATAATCCTCCCCCTCAGTTTGAGTAAAGCCTTTTGCCACTAATCTAGCCTTATACTTGTTCAAAGTTCCATCTGCATTATATTTCAATCTATAGATCCACTTACACCCTACTACCCTCTTACCACTGGGCAACTCACTTAATTCCCAGGTATTATTTTGTTCAAGAGCAAAAAGCTCTGCAGTCATAGCCTCACACCAATTGGGATATTTCAAGGCCTAGGTGTATGATGTAGGTTCAGATAAAGAGGAGGTGTTACAGATGTAGGAAAAATAATGTGAAGAAATCCCATCGTAAGAGATAAGACTTATACCTGCAGAGCATTGATAAGTAGTGAACCTTGAAGGAAGACCTGTATAATCTTTATACTTGGATGGAATGACCTTCTGCCTAACAAGTCTGAAGGGGGGTGAGCAGGAGAAGCATGAGTTTCAGAAGAGACATGTGACTCAACATGGATGGAAGAAGGAATATTTGAGTCAAATATGATATGTGAAGGCAAGGCAGGATCTGAAACATTGATGTTGGGATCTGAAACATTCTGGATAGGGTCAGCTTCTTCAAGAGGAGTGATATTAGGAGAAGGAAACATAGGAGAAATGCTAACTGATGAAGGCTGTGAGGATTAATATGGAAAGATAAGTTCATGGAATGTAGCATCCCTAGAATAAGAGATCTTATGAGTGGACAGATTGTAGACCTTGTATGCCTTCTTGCCATGAGGGTAACCAAGGAAGATGCAATTGTTAGCTCTAGGAGAAAATTTGTCCCTAGTTGATTTGAGAGTGGAAGCATAACATAACCAAACAAATACCCTTAGGTGACCATAGGAAGGAGATTTGTGAAGAATTATTTCATGGGGTGATTTATGATGAAGAAGAGGAGTGGGAGTTCTATTGATGAGGTATGTGGCTATAAGAACACAGTCTCCCCAAAATTTAATGGGTAGGTGAGCTTGAAATCTAAGGGCCCTGGCTATACTTAATATATGTTATGCTTTCTTTCCACCCTGCCATTCTGTTGAGGGGTTTCAACACATGAACTCTATTGTTCTATCCCTAGGGAAGTTAGCCATGAGGACATTGCAGAATTAAAGAACTCAGACCCATTGTTTGACCTTATGCATTGGACAGATGTGTGAAATTGATTTTCAACCATTTTAAGGAAGATTTGGAGATAATAGAGAACTTGAGCTTTATAATTTAACAAATAAGCCCAGGTAGTGCGTGAGAAATCATCCACAATAGTCAAGAAAGAGTTGAAACCATTATATGTAAGATGAGTGTACGGCCTCGAGACATCACAGTGTATTAAAG
Organism: Codonopsis lanceolata; assembly: GCA_013146195.2. Lineage (NCBI taxonomy): Eukaryota > Viridiplantae > Streptophyta > Magnoliopsida > Asterales > Campanulaceae > Codonopsis > Codonopsis lanceolata. The sequence goes on from CM028384.1 coordinate 98,148,623, forward strand.
AGAAAGGTGCATTGGAATGACTGAGACTTAAAAGAAAAGGAACCCTACATTGTTTAGCTAAATGACATGTTTCACAAGGTTCATGAATAGAAGACGATTTATTACAAGTAATGGGAAAGTACTTGAGAATATTATCAGGTATATGACCTAATCTATAATACCAGATTTGAGTGGAGGATGAAGGAATGGACGATGATGAGCAAGTGGGATGTGTAGTAGAAGGATCATCCAGTGCAAGCATGTACAAGCCTCCCTTCAAATCATCAGTTCACATCACAATTGTGCAGACTAAGTCCTATATTAAGCAATGGGAAGCGGAAAATTGGACACAACAGTGACTATCATAAGTTAATTTTCCCATAGATAATAAATTGAAAGAAAATTGTGGCACATATAGTACATTGAGCAAGAGTATATGTGAAGTTAACTGTATGGAACCTTTGTGAGTAATATGAGATTTCTGACCATTTGGTAGGTGTATAAAAGAATTGAAAGGAATAGGATCAATAAGAAGGGTAAAGGAAGATGTGATATGGTCAGATGCACTAGAATCAATTGTCCAATCAGTAGTGGTTAGGGCTTGCAGAGCTATTCTAACTGAACTCATAATACTAGGAACATTAAGAGCATTACCTGTAGTTTGAGTAGTAGGAGAAGTGATACTAGGTTGATGAAGAGAAGAAGCATTAACAGAAGAATCATGATCTGAGTGAGCATTGGTGCTAACAGAATGAGCTTGATAAGATTGACCTTTGTTCTTCATGTTCTTAGGTATTTTGGATGGATCGGGTTGAATTCTGTGAAGCTTGTGCCATTCAGGGAATCCATAAATGAAGAAACAATGCTCCTTATTATGCCCTGCTCCTCCACAATGAGTACAAATGATATTGGACTTGTTGACAATCTTCTTGCCATTATTCCTATTGGTGATGGACTGAGAATTCTTTGCAAACAACACAAAGGATGCATCAGTGATTGTGGATTTAAAGTAGCTGGAACAATCGTTGAGTCTCTCATCTTGCATGAGTAAGGCTAATGTGGCATTCATGTTCGGTAAGGGACTCAGTTAAGATTGTGCTCTTAATTCCAACATATGAATCATTCAAATCCAATAAGAAACTGTGTCACCTTCTGCATATGCTCATATTCATCTAATTTGTGATCTGCTCCACATGAACAAATACAAGAACACTTTGGCTTCCCACTAACATCTTCCAATTCATCCCACAGTAATCTGAATTTTGTGAAGTAAGTGGATATATCCATAGTACATTGTCTCAAATTCATAATTTCCTTTTTGATATTGAACAATTGTGGAGCATTATCTTGAGTAAACCTGAATTCTAGATTCTCCCAAATTTGTTTTGCAAATTTAAGTTACACAAGGCTGGACGAAATATCTGGTGAAACAACATTGAGCAGCCAAGATGTAACCATGTCATTACATCTTTGCAAGTGTGTGAGGTATTTAGATTGAGAATTAGGCTTTTTTGTTCCTTCATGTGAAAATTCCTAATTTCAATTTGGATGATAGGGCTATGACCATAGCTCTTCGTCATTGATTGTAATTTGTATTAGTTAGAACATTGTTTACCAAGGACATGCCTAGATAATCGTTAGTGTGAAGATACAAAGGGTGAGAAGAAGGTAAAACCAAATTTACCTCAGAAGCTTCATATTCATCAATTTCGATTTCATTGACCTTCTCAATTATGACATTTCTGGTTTCTCTTCCAGTTTCGTTGCCATTTGAGCTTGATTCGTTAGTAGCAGACATGATTTTGAACAGTAATAGATTGGAAGACGAAGATGATAATGAAGTTTGATTGAGAACAGTGCAGTGGAAATTTAAATTGAATTTGTTTTCTTCACATAACAAAGAGTGATCTCCTTATGTATTTATATCACTCATCACCAAAATTGAGAAGAGGAAATATCCTAATAGAAAGCCACCAGCTTAAGAGCCTAAAACAACAAGCTAATAGCCTAACTAACTCCAATTAAGTCACGTGTCCAGCTGTCTCTTTGTGCACCTTTCCACCTTTGTGCTCTTCTTTGGTGGTATCTATATCAGAAGGCAAGATGAAAGTGAGGTGATTCACAATTTGGTTGTGGAAATCAGGGAAATTTCTTACGATGCTGAGGATGTCCTGGAAACTTTCACATTCAAAGTCGCAACCAAAGGAAGAAGATCAAGAGGAATTGGGAACATTCTATTCAGGTTTTGTTGTATCCTGAAAGAAGGTATTGTTGGATTTAATAACAGATATTTGTAGGTAGTTTATGTTTTGTGTTGGAATATGCTTCTTGATAATCAAATTATCTTGTTGCATATCCCTAATATTTTGATTTGTTTGTTCCCATCACTGTGCTTCATAACAAATGGCTAAAAGGTATGCGTACCGGTTAGTGTGGCAGCTTGTTTGATAACACATAGGTCTTAGATTAGGTCGTCCTAGTCTAGTCCTAACCTCCTCATAGATGATTGAACAAGAACAACACCTCATATGCACAAGCACCAGCAGACTTGCTGAATTCTCAAAAGGCTCTTCGTAAAACTCGTCACCAGCAGACTTGTTAAATGCATTAAAGGACACCCTAAAGACTCGCCACCAGCAGATGTGCTACAGTGACAAAGTCTCAAAGGATTCCTCACCAACAAACTTGTCAAGTGCATCTCGAAGACACCTTGAAGACCCACCAGCAGACCTGTTACAATTTGAATGTTCACATCTACGAACAACAGTCATTCTTTCAAAGATAGACTCACCCTTGAACATCATACTAGCAGACTTTAATTTACACGTGCTTCAGAGAAGTCAAGACTGCAACAGATCAAGACAAAGACAAAAAGTGCCCAAGCTTCGAAAGAAAACATCAAAGTCTTTGAAGCCTGACACCATTGATACTGCAAGATCTTTTTTCTCTCTTGTGATCTGAAAAAAGCATCTAGTTTATTGGACAGATCATTTAAACAGTGCATCAGACGTCAAACTCACTTTTCAGAAAGCTATCAATGATAGTCTGATGGGCAACCAGCTCAGGATCTTGACGACAAAGCCTTTATCCATCGGTCAAAGGTCCAGCTGAACAAAACATCTCTATCTAGTGGATTTCAACATACAACATCTCTAACGGATAGAAAGTCTATCTTCAAAATCTCAACGATCATCTTGACAACGATCAATATAAAAAGGATATCTCTTCTACTCTTCAAAGTGACGATGAACACGACGAAAAATAGGAGACACTGAAACAACAGAGTCTCTGAATCTGCACCAAGAACTTCAAAGAAGAAAAGAGATCGACAACGAGATCGTCTTCACCAACGCATCTTAGATCTTACATCCTGATTGTTGTGAGCTTACCCAGACCTTAGCAAATCACCTCCTGTGAATTGCTAGGAAGAACTACCTTGAAGAAGAGAAGAAAGATCAGAGATTATCAACAGTCAAGATTCTCGTCTTGGTCAAGAACCCAGTTCTTGATTTGAGTTCTTCATCTTTCTTCGAAGAACTCAGCCTTTAGCTGAAGCTTCAGAAATCTATTTCTAAAGCTAAAGGTCAAGTCGTTGATCGATTTGAAGACCCAACCCAGATGTTGCCCAAGGAAGATGAAGAGCTGTTTGTTCATATTACATTCATATCTTTTGATTTGTATTTCAATACAAATGCTGTCAATTGTGTAATAATCAATCATTTTAGGGGGTCGAGTCATTTGCACTCATTCGTTCATATATTTATTATCTGAACGAATAACCATAGTGTCTTCTCATTACTGTTTCTCATCTCGTCTCCTATTGTCCTTTGTACTTAAGAGTTTGTCTTTAAACGATTAAGTACAAGATTTGGGGATTGATGAAGATGAGAATAGAAATGTTCATAGAGAGTCTAGGTTGATGTAATCTGTAATTTATCCTTTAATAAATTCATATGTTCTTTCAATTATTCATCTTCCAATCTTTATCTCTCTATGTGCTTTTAATAAACTGATTTATCTTTTGAAAAGCCACATTTCAATAACTTCCTAAAACCTGCATTTTGGAAGAAGAATTAACTATGTTGTTGTTCTGATCATATAATCGTGTACATCTACTTAAGACTTCTTAAAACCTAAGCCTAAATATTTCCGCTGCTTAAACTCTTTCTAAGCAGGCTTTTGTTTTACAGATGGTTCACCAGCAGAGTTCATAACTCTGCTGAGAGCAAGTCTTCTATTTTGTTCTGTTCTGTTCCAAGCCGACAGAAGACATGCTTGACCAGTTTTACTAATTATTGTCTTGTTTAATTTTTTTTTTATCAAGCTAGATGCTTTTCAAGTGCAAATTTGACCTATATATTTTTTTATAATTTTCAAAATAATAAAACACGTAATTTGTATTACTTTGAAGTACTACAAGATTATGTTTTTTTTATGATTTTGAAAAAATAAAATAAAAAATACATGTCAAATTTACACTTGAAAGACATTCGGTTTGACCAAAACAAATCAAACAAGACAGTAATTTAGGAACAGAGGGAGTATCTTTTTATTGATTTGTAGTGTGGATTTAATTTGTTTGGTAAAATTTATCGGTTCACCCATGGCAGTTCATCTTTTGATAAAATTTAAGAAATGTTTAGAGCCTTTACATGTTAAAATCAAACTCAATTTGAAGAACACTTGGAATTGAGCTGCATTAGCTAGATGATTTCAATAGCTGCACGAATCACCCCACGCCATCATCAGGGCTATTACTAAATTTTAAAAATTGGTCGTCTTATATATGAACTAGTCGTATATCTTCATCCACCTTCGTATTCATTTTCCTTATCAGTACTTTTATTACAAATTTCCCTCCGTTAAAACAAACATTGGTGCTTTTTCTAAACTTCCATTTATGATGTGTTAGAAAATGATACAAGAAATATCTATATAATTACAGAATAAGCAAACAATTAAATTATTTGCTACTTTGAAGTTTGTTAGACTAGAGCAAGACTACTAAAGCTTTGGAAGTCTTTTGGTGTACAAAGTTTTGCAAAGGTTGCTGATGTACTAAGCTAGTGAAGACTGTTGGTGTCACGTCACAAAAACCACCTCGAGGTGTGAACCAACTCACAAAAACTCAGTCCAAAATAACTCAAATAAAAGCACGTAACTTGCAGCGTAAGAAACAAATAAATAATATTTCTCAAAATATCAATGTTTGATATAAACGCATTTTTATTACAATTTTTGATAAAGTTCAAATAAAATACATAGATATTTTCTATCAAAGTTGAGCACTCCAATCTTCTCTTGCTTCATATGTCAAACTTCTATGTCTACCTGCAATCTAAGGGGAATGCAAACGGGAAAGGGTGAGTTTAAGACTCAGTAAGGTTCTACCGATCTCATGTATGCTATGCATCTATGCAGCAGTTTAAGACATTATTATGGAGCAGTTTTAAAAGCAATAATAAGCAATTAGTTAATCAAGTCTCACTACTACGTAGCCGGTTCAAAGTATTTACGATCTCATACCAGTCAATACAGTGACCCATCACGAGTAATATGATCTCATACCCATATAAGAGCGATATAAAACACATAGTGTTTACCAATTGTTTACGGGGTTGAGTTACATCTCCAACCAATCACTTTCGACCTTATAACCCATTGTTGTTGTAGATTTCATCTTTCAATCACTTTCAAGAGTATTAGATTATTAACAACCCAGGTACCAAGTCGACACGAGGTCAAGTCCCTACAACCTCAACAGTCGTGCCACTAAAGAGTATTACCTTCGCTATGGCCATTAGCGAAGGGTTGGGTCACATAGAACTCCACACTTGGCTCACTGCTCTTCGCCCCATGTCAAGTTTGGGGTCACCCTACACTTCCCTAAAAGATTATTGTCACATAACAAACACCATCAGGTGTTCCAAGTATCACACACAAAGATTGTTCAAAGTATTGACTGTTAAAATAGTAACAAATACGACGAACAATGAAGTAAGCTCATCAATCACATAATATCGAGAATTAACATATTCCTCGTAACATTGTTTATCACAACAAAGTCACAATTACAACTGGTGAACATACTTAAAAGTATGGTTCATCATCAAATAATTAACTTTACCAATTAAACACCAAGAACGATCGATAATAATATCACGTATCGTTAACGATAATAGACAATTTAACATACACAAGAAGTATCCCCTTACCTCAAAAGAAGATAATATTCACCGGTAAAAATATATTGAAAACTTCCCATAATATTCTTCGAGTCGAACTTGCAACTTCTACGGTCGGAATAATAGTTCATGGCTTAAATGATGAACACGACCATAAATGCACAACTGAAGGAAGGAATTGAGGATATAATTTTCTAGCAAAATCCACTAAGAAAGGTGGGTAATTAAGTCTATATGTACACACCTTTGCTCTCCTGGAATTCTATCCCTCCTAATCGGCAAAGAAAGAAAATAATAATAATATGCAGTGTTCTAAAACTCCCCGCCTAGCTCGAGGCCTAGGGGCTAGATGCCTCTCCACCGCCGCGAGATTCTTAGTCACCGCCTAATCGGCCAAGTCGGCGCCTACACCAAACCCTGCCGACCTTAATTTATTTTTATAGCTTTGATTTTGTAGCGAGCGGTGTCCGGATAAGGAAGGGAGGTGAACTGGAGAAGGAAGGGGGAGTGGTAATGGTGAGGAATAGAGAGAGGTAGAAAGAAAAAATGGGTTTGATTTTGTGGACATTCGGTGGGCTGAGAGATGGGATAGATTAAAGGGTTATATTCTAGGAGGAATGGGATTGGAGGATGAAAAAATGAGAAGAGTTGGTCTGCCGGAGAGAGAGAGAGGAAAAAAAAAAAGGAAGAAAAAAGGGTTATCGGTCAGTCTGCCAGATAGAAGAAGAAAAAAAGATAAAAGAAGAAGGGGGCTGTCTCGGGACTCATAATTTATAATGAAGAGGGACTAGGGAGGATAAATTAAACAATGGGTTATAGGGCCAATAGGTAGGTGTAGTAATATTTTTTTTTGTTTTTTGTTTTAAACTTGGCTGGTTTATTGCTTTGGGGTTGTTGGGAATTGAGATTAGTGGTAGGTTTGTATATTTTTGTTCATTTTACAAATATAGACAAGTGTTTGATAAAATGACAAATTAAAAAAAATTGTAGTCAATGTGTTTGATTTTTGATGTAAATTATAAAAAAATGGTAATTATACATTAATTTTAGGCTCAGCCTAGGCTCTGATAACTAATCTCCTAGGCACTAGTCATTATTGTACCGCCAAGCGACCACCTGATGATTTTTAGAACCTTGATAATATGAACTTATCCACCAAAGGAAGTCCACCAAGGCATAAGAGGTGTCTTCAAAGGGGTAATCGTAATCATATCGTGGAACCCACCTAAATAATATCTCTCTCACATCTGCCTTACAAGACAATCTCTTCAAGTATATCTTTCAATAAAAGTAATAATATTAAAGTATAGACATCCTAAGAGCATCTCCATTGTTACAAAATGGTCACTTCTTAGATATCTTCTTATTAAGAAAATGAAAGTCAACAATGGTGGCAATATTCTTAGCATGGACACCTAGGAGAGAGAATTTATTAACTTCCAATTTAGGAAGAAAAATTGATTTAAGGAAGAATTGGTAGGTTGGGGAAGGTGTGGTGCACCGCAAGCCCACAACATGCGCGTGCACCACACATGCTCAATAGGGATGTGAGTGAGGATTGTGGGTGGGTCCCATGGTTGATATTTTTAACTTCAAATTGTTTTCTTTTTAAAAAAATCTCAGCTTCCTCCTCCTGTAGTCCTGTGTACATACAGTGTAAGAAATTGAGTTAACAATGTTTTCACTATTTTTTTAAAGTCTTTTATTTTTATTTTTTTTCTTTCTTCCCTATAAATATATCACCTCAACCTTCTTCACTTTCTCCACAACTTTTTCATTCTCTCTTCTATTTAAATTATAAATTGTAAAATTTATGATTTTTTTATACTTTTCAGTTCTTTTATACTTTTCGGTTTTAAAATGATTTTTTTGTTAATTTTTTATTTATAAATTAATTTATTATTATATAAAATATATTAAATAATGTTAAATAAACTTATTTGTTGAGAAGTATAAAAATAAGATTAAAGTGTAAAATTAATGAGGTGGTAGTGAGACTTAGTTAAGAAGATGTTAAGAAGTTATACAATGAGAAGATTTATTCTTAACTGGATTAAGAAGAGAAAAGTGTGTAAGTAGCAGTTGGACCCAGTTAAGAAGATGTATAAGAAGATGAAACATTGACGATGCTCTAATTTGACTCGATCAATTAAAGTAAAATATTGATATACTTGTTATCTAAAATAACATAAAAAGTGAACACAATAATATGTGATCAAACATCGCAAAAGTATTATCAAATTTATTTATTTTTAATACACAAAAGTAGATAAAATATTGGGGTTTTACACCCTCTACTCCTTAAAAAGAATTTGTCCTAGAATTCAAACTTAATTCTACTCTCCAAATCTCACTACCATAAACAAGGTTCAATACTATATCCTCAAAATTAGCGAAGTGAATCCCAACTCACATTTGAGGATCACTCGCTCTGATACCAAATTGTAACGTAACGAAGTGATGGGTCTACCACAAAAGGCATCACAATCCTCCTTCGTGTGGCAATAAAGGGTACCTATTAGAACACTCCACGGGCGGCTCCACTTCTTTGGGCAGCCCTTTCCTCATGAAGCCTTTGGGCAAAGAGTCACGCTTCGCCACCATTCACGCGCGAGAGTTCCCAAAGATCAAATAACTTCCTTTGCTCTGATACCAAATTGTAACGCCCTAAAAACTATCCCGAGGCGTGAATCAACTCACAACAAACTCAGTTCAAAATAACTCAAATAAAAGCATGTAATTAGCAGCGAAAGAAAAAAATAAATAATATTTCTCAAAATATCAATGTTTGATACAAACATATTTTTATTACAATTTTTGATAAAGCCCAAATAAAATACATAGATATTTTATATCAAAGTTGAGCGCTCCAATCTTCTCTTGCTTCATATGTCAAATTTCTATGTCTACCTACAATCTAAGGGACATGGAAACGGGAAAGGGTGAGTTTAAGACTTAGTAAGGTTCTACTGATCTCATGTATGCTATGCATGTATGAAGCAGTTCAAGGCATATTATTATGGAGCAGTTTTAAAAGCAATAATAACCAATTAGTCAATCAAGTCCCACTACTACGTAGTCAGTTCAAAGTATTTACTGTCTCATACCAGTCAATACAGTGACTCATCACGAGTAATAAGATCTCATACTATACTCATATAAGAACGATATAAAAACACATATAGTTTACCAATTGTTCACGGGGTCGAGATACATCTCCGACTAATCACTTCCGACCTTATAATCCATTGTTGTTGTAGATTTCATCATTCAATCACTTTCAAGAGTATTGGATTATTAACAACCCGGGTACCAAGTCGACACGAAGTCAAGTCCCTACAACCTCAGCAGACATGCCACTAAAGAGTATTACCTTCGCTATAGCCATTAGCGAAGGGTTGGGTCACATAGAGCTCCACACTTGACTCACTGCCCTTCGCACCATGTCAAGTCCGAGGTCGTCCTACACTTCTCTAAAAGATTATTACCACATAACAAACACCACCAGGTAGGGGTGTACAGCCGAACCACCGAACCACCGAATCGAGCCAAACCAAACCGAACCATGCGGTTTGGTTCGGTTTTGGTTTCCAAAATCTATAAATCGATTGGTTCGGTTCGGTTTGTGGTTCCTGTCTCCAAACCGAACCGAACCGAACCGAGATGATATTATTTGATTATTAATATATATAATATATGTTTATATCCAGTTTATTATAAATTAATATTTATTAAATAAAATTGTTTTTTACTTTTTAGCATTTACCAATACCAAATACGGAGGAGTAGGACGGGAGGAGTAACTAATCCCTAATTTGAAAATTTTACAATTCACATTTCACACACTGAGAGTTGAGGCACACACTCAACCCTAACCCTAACTCGATCTCCTCAGCGTTCAGCCCTCAGTCCTCAGTCCTCCAAACACGCAGCCGTCGGTAGCCGACTTGCACAATGGGTGTCATCGGAGACTCGGCTACTCCTATCTGGTCTTCACTCTTCAAATCGTGGCTTTGGCGCCAGTACGACAATGATACGTTCTCTCTCTCTCTCTCTCTCTATCTCTTTATTTTTCTCTCTGTCTCACACTCTCTCAGTCTCTCTTTGTGTCTCTTTCTCTCTCTTTTCCCCTCCCTTGCAAGACTTTAGATCTGTCTTGCTTCCTTCCCCTGTAAAAAAATATGTCTTAGAATGAACAATGAAGAAAGAAGCAGATGTCTTGATTGTGTAGGTGTGTGCGTGTGTATAAAAGAGAAGGGGGGATAGTACTGGGTTTATATACAATTGTGTGGACAAAATGATAGAGGGATGAAGACGATGAAAGAAAAAGGGAACAAAGGGAGTATAGAATATGTTGTGCTGGAAGGAGTTTCGGTTGATGTTGGGGAATAATGAGGAGAAGAAGGAAACTACATAAAAAAAAATTAGACTGTTGATACATTATTAAACACAATAGTAGTATTAGATTAATTGAAGTTATCTCTTCAAGCAATTTAAAATTATACTTGTGACTTTCTATCTGTGTGTATCTGTTTCTGTAATTTTGTATGACTGGACTTGATCAATTTTGTAATTCAATTTTCACCGCAAATGAGAAGATGCATTGCTAGTGCTGTTACAGCTAGATTCAATTTTGTAGATTGTTGTTACTGATAGATTCAATTTTGTAAGTTGCTAGTTGTTGTGGTTGATGACTTGTATCTATTGTTCCATTCTTATTTCTTAATGTTTTCAATTACCTTGGATTCAAAATTTTAATTACCTTGTTTGATGATATTTGTAAAAAAAGTTTGATTTTTATCTATTAATGTTTGATGCTAATTAGTAATTAGCCTAATTTACCGATTAAAATATATTTGTCTAATTTTTAGTGTTTTTAAAAATGATTAATTTAATTTTTTGTCGAACCACGAAACCAAACCAAACCGAACCAAACCAAGTGGTTTGGTTTGGTTCGGTTCAAGCATTTGATGGTTTGGTTCGGTTTGAGATTTTTGGAACCGAAGGGGTATGGTTCGGTTCACGGTTTTGGCCTAAACCGAACCAAGCCGAACCATGTACACCCCTACCACCAGGTGTTCCAAGAATCATACATAAAGATTGTTCACAAAGATTGTTCAAAGTATTGACTGTTAAAATAGTAACTGTAACACCCTAACTCGGGTCCGATCCTTTTGGACCCACATCTGGCCACATCACTACAAATTCAAACTTAAATAATTACTAAATTAAAACGCTATCGAACTAGAATTACAAAAGTCTCCAATTTAAAAATACAGTCATCCAAAATAAATTACGAAACAAAAAGTCTACTAAAATAACTATGTCTCCACTAAATCCAGAAACATATAAATATGCCCTAAAATCTTGATTCCTTCACTGGTATCCTCTACCTCAAGCTTAGTCTTTAATTTCGACTTGGAAGAAGAGTGATGTGAAGGGTGAGCGAACAAAGCTCAGTAATATCATATGTCGTCCTCTCCGGTTTCTAAGGAGGGGTGACTCAAAGAATAATCGTGTTGTATGTAAAACAGAGTTTAGAAATTTGATAATTTGCAAAATCAAAGATTAGTATCGAACGACAAGAATATAAATTCTTTTTAAATGGAGAGTTCAAACAAAACAATATGGATCAAATAAGTTTGTCATTATTGACTGTCCCATACCAGCTAGTAATAACCAAAGATCAAAAAAAATTTATTAAGATCACGTAAGGGTCTATTGACCAAGAACCAAATCCCCCGAAGGGTACACAAATCCCCCATAGGGTACACAAATCCCCCGAAGTGTACACAAAACCCCCCGAATGGTACAATATTAAGGTATATCCGGATTACAGCACTCACGGGCCAATTGGTGCAATTTAATTAATTTCATCATTTATCACGTAATCCCCGTGACGGGCTGTTCATACTTAGTGATCATAATTATTTTCAAAACATAAGTAGTACTATAAATGCACTACGATCAAACAATACTTGTATTGCAAATCATTATTTTCAATATAAATGAGTATGCCGATAGGTTGACAAATAACGAAACATATTTTTCGATAAGTAAAAAAAAATATTTCATGCGTACAAGTTCAAACACGAAAATTTCAATAACGAAATCAAAACGAAGATATTCAACAAAGGCTAACGACAGAGTCAAAACAACTACCGACACGAGGTCGGGCATGGCAAATGAAAGAACGAATTATTCAAAAATAGCGGAAGCCTAACATTAAAAGTATTTTTTTTTATACCTTTGCAATTAACCTAAAAGAAACGTAATCCCTTACCTTGTTAAGGTGTGCTCACGACAAAAGTTTTGAACCGCAATTGAAGCCTTAATTCGTCTTGTCCAAAACTAATTTAAACAAAATACTTAAAATTAGAATTATGGACTCGAGATTTTGCGTGAAATTTCCAAAAATTTTACTAATGAAAACGCCAAACATGGTTACTGTTTTAAAAAATAAAAATAAATTCATTGACCAAACCATAATTTGGGGTACTATTCAGCAACAATTTATATAAAAGGTCTCAAAGTCTAGGGGGTGATTTGTAAGTTGGGTCATCTTCCTCCCAAAGTCAAACGACATGTGCTGTTGATATTTCCATCAACTCCATTCTTATACATCAACCTATATATACACATCTATATATAACATTAATATATAACTAAACTGTTAACACTAATTCTTACTAACTTGTAACCTAATGGGCGAAATTCACCATTGGTCCCTGTACTTTGGGTTTGTCCACCGTTAGTCCCTGAACTTCAAAACGTCTTACCATTGACCAAAGTTTGCGTTTTTTGTCCACCGTTGGTCCCTTGCTCAAACGTCGTTAACTGTTTCACCGTTAAATGGACATGTGCGATAAACGTGAGCAAAAACAAGGACCAAATCGTCTTTTCTCAACGCTTTCTCCCAGCTGCAAAGATAAAGCCCTTTTCAGTCTTTCCAACCCACCTTTCTTTCTTCATTATCTTCTTCTTCTTCCCATTTCTCAGAGCATCGGAATTCTCAGCCATAACCATGCTCTCTCTAACTGCAACTACCACCCCCAATTCCAATCACCACCATCTCTCCTCCCCTTTCCTCTGACCCCAATCACTTCCCTTCACTCTCATTCCCACCCACACCCACACCCACACCCACACCCACAATTTCAGACCCAAACGCATCTCCGCCACCATCATTTCCTCTTCACCCTCATCCAATCCCCCCAACAACAGCGTCTCTACCAACCCTTCCGTCCACCCCTTCCCCTATCCCTCCCCAATTCCGCTCCCTCGACACCAACGACGCCTAAATATCCTCACCAACCGCCTCGCCCTGCAGTGCAGTATGCCCCACTCATCCCTTCCTTGATCCAAGAAGGCTTCGTTCCTTCCACAATCGAAGAGATTGCATCTCCGGTGTCGAGCAAACGCCCATCGTCGCCGCCCAAGTCCGTGAGTCTCTTATACATTCTGATGTCGAACCGGCTACCATTCAGTATTTCGATAAGGGTGGAGCCGAATTGTTGTATGAGATTCACTTATTAAGCGCTAACGAGCGGGCCGCGACGGCGCGTTACTTGTTTGATAACAGTTTAGATGGTAAGAGAGCTCAGGAGCTTGCTCGAGCTATGAAGGATTTTCCCCGTCGGCGTGAGGATAGAGGGTGGGATTGCTTTGATTATTCCTTTCTGGCCGATTGTCTTTCTTTTATGCATTACCGACGAGCACTGGAATATGGAGATTCTACCGAATAGAAGAAGGTTCCGGTTGTTAGGATGACTCTTGGTGAGGTAGCGGAAGCCACGGTGGTGGCTGTTTTGCCGGTGTGTAAAGCGGATGAGAGGGAGGCGGGAGTGGTGGATGCGCCTTGGGAGTGCACAACAAAAGGGGAATTCGGTGTGGTTGAGGCGGAGAAGGGGTGGAAGAGTTGGGTTGTGTTACCGACGTGGACACCGGTGGCGGGGTTGAAGAGAGGGGGAGTGGCGGTGGAATTTGATGATGCGAGGGCATTGCCATGGAAGGTGAACATGTGGTATAAGGAGGAGTCTATCTTGGTGGTGGCTGATAGGGGAAGGAAAGAAGTGATAGATAATAATGGAGATTCGAGCTATGGAGAAGGAGGGTGCCGAAGAAGGAACATGAATCATAATATCCAGCGAGAAAAGACAGTTTGGTCCTTCATTTTGGTCACACGAATCGCACATGTCCATTTAACGGTGAAGCAGTTAACGGCGTTTGAGCAAGGGACCAACGGTGGACAAAAAACGCAAACTTTGGTCAATGGTGAGACATTTTGAAGTTCAGGGACTAACGGTGGACAAACCCAAAGTACAGGGACCAATGGTGAATTTCGCCCTAACCCAATTCACATGATTTATATAAAAAAATATTCACAGCTTGTACCAAAAAGGAAGAAGAAAATATCCAATACTCTGATTCACCAAGAATAATACTCTGCTTCGAACTCTCGGTCACTACCTATACTTCTCTCTTCCCCTTTTTCTATTAATCACAACAACGAAGGAAAAACGAAGATGAAAGCTTACTTAGGGGTGTAAATCGAAACCACCGAACCACGGAACCGAACCGAACCAAACCAAACCAGTCGGTTTGGTTCGGTATTGGTCGAAGACGGTTCGGTTTCGGTTTCGGTTTCAAAAATTGGGAAATCACGCGTTTCTATTCGATTCACGGTTTTTGGTATCAAACCAAACCAAACCACCCTATATATTTTTATTTATTTATTCTATAATATATATTATATTACATTTATTAACTATTTTGAACATTTGATTTATTCATAATATACATATATATATATATATATATATATATATATATATATATATATATATATATATATATATAAAGACGGATACTAAACCAAACAAAATCTTGATTGTTGGAGAACTATTATTTCTTCCATGGTTTGTGTTTATTTTAGAATTTGTATTGTTTTATTTATGATAATTTGTTGTTAGTAGGTTATTTCCTAATTTTGATGTTAATTCCAAATTAAAATCTTATTTTTATTGTTATTTTTAATGTTGGTTAATTTCATTAAAAATAATTTATATAAACCACCAAACCAAACCAAACCAAACCAAACCGAGTGGTTCGGTTCGGTTCCAAGTCTTGCTCGGTTCGGTTCGGTTTGTGGTTTTGACATAAACTAAACAAAACAAAACCACTTACCCTCCTAGGCTTACTTAGTTGCTTCGGTTTCTCCAAAAAAAAAAAAAAACGGACGCTGCTCACGATCTGATTATTCTCTCTTGCTGCGGGTGGAAATTGTTGTTATCTCTCTTTCTATCTCCCGTTCTCAACTCCATATATATATATATATATATATATATATATATATATATATATATATATATATATATGTATATATATCCCCTAGCTTTAGGTTAACTGATTAACTAAACTCACTACGTGATTGATTCGTGTCAAACTTCTTGTAGGGAAATGACTTCCTTCCGAAATCAACCGAGGAAGTAGTAGACTCCTTCCCGAAAACAAACCCGGCAGAAGCAATATTATTATCCCTATTATGGTTATTATCGACTATTATAATATTATATTTATTTATTATTATTATTTTTCTCAATATTTTCTATATAAATATAAATAAATATATATATATATATATATATATATATATATATATATATATATATATATATATATATATTAATACTACAACAATATTTGCTATTAATTCTTCATGGGCTAAATCCCCAATTGTGGGTTGAGCATAATTAAACAATGACACAAAAATTTATGGGGGAATTTCAAGTGGGTACAATTTTGAAAACATGTTTTCATCTAGGACCATCAATTTTTTGGACATTTCATATAACTACAAATTGCTTGCCAAATGACAAAAATGCCATTAATGAAAACAAAACTGATCCTGCATTTTGAACGACCAAAATAATCCAGAAAGTCTGATGCCAACCACAGGCATCAGGTTGCATTTAACTTGATTTTGGAGGACCAAAATTAATCCAGAAAGTCTAATGCCAACCACTGGCATCAGGTTGCATTTAACTTGATTTTGGAGAACCAAAATCAATCTAGAAAGTCTGATGCCAACCACTGGCATCAAGTTGCATTTGACTTGATTTTGGAGAACCAAAATTAATCCAGAAAGTCTGATGCCAACCAATGGCATCAGGTTGCATTTGACTTGATTTTAGAGGACCAAAATCAATCCAGAAAGTCTGATGCCAAGCACTGGCATCATGTTGCATTTAACTTGATTTTGGAGCACCAAAATTAATCCAAAAAGTATGATGCCAACCACTGGCATCAGGTTGCATTTGACTTGATTTTGGAGGACCAAAATTAATCCAGAAACTCGATGCCAACCAGCGGCATCGGGTTGCATTGACTTGATTTTGGAGGACCAAAATCAATCGAAACGATGCCAAGCACTGGCATCAGGTTGCATTTGACTTGATTTTGGAGCACCAAAATTAATCAAGAAAGTATGATGCCAACCACTGGCATCAGGTTGCATTTGACTTGATTTTGGAGGACCAAATTTAATCCAGAAACTCTGATGCCAACCACTGGCATCAGGTTGCATTTGACATGATTTTGGAGGACAAAAATCAATCTAGAAAGTCTGATGCCAACCACTGGCGGTTGCATTTGACTTGATTTTGGAGGACCAAATTTAATCCACAAACTCTTATGCCAACCACTGGCATCAGGTTGCATTTGACATAATTTTGGAGGACCAAAATTAATCCAGAAAGTCTGATGCCAACCACTGGCATCAGGTTGCATTTGACTTGATTTTGGAGGACCAAATTAATCCAGAAAGTCTGATGCCAACCACTGGCATCAGGTTGCATTTAACTTGATTTTGGAGCATCAAATTTAATCCAGAAAGTCTGATGCCAAGCACTGGCATCAGGTTGCATTTGACAGGATTTTGGAGCACCAAAATTAATCCAGAAAGTCTGATGCCAACCAGTGGCATCAGGTTGCATTTGACTTGATTTTGGAGGACCAGATTTAATCCAGAAAGTCTGATGCCAACCATCGGGTTGCATCGTTGCATTTGATATTTTGGAGGACCAAATCAATCAGAAACTCGATGCCAAGCCACGGCATCGATGCATTATGCGTACCAAAATCAATCAAGAAACTCTGATGCCAAGCCCTGGCATCAGGATGCATTTGACAGTATTATGTAGTACCAAATTAATCCAAAAGCTCTGATGCCAAACCCTGGCATCAGGATGGATTTGACAGTATTATGGAGGACCAAATCAATCCAGAAACTCTGATGCCAAGCCCTGGCATCGGGATGCATTTGGTAGTATTTTGGAGGACCAAAATGAATTTAAAAACTCTGATGCCAAGCCCTGGCAAACCATTGTTCCATTCACAGGAAAGATGACCCGAGTTTTTTGGTTGCAAAAATGTGAACCAACCTGACGCAGCGAAACAATCAAATAGAAACTCTTTCAACGAGAAATTCCTTAGAACAAGCCTATGACAGCTTAGGGTTCAAGCACAAATCAAGAAAACTCAAATTTTATTAAAAACTGCCGAAATAATGTTTAATAGGGTATTTATATGCTCTAACAATCCAAACCCTAAAAGGAAAAGTCTTAAACAAAAAAGACAAAAAACCCGAAACTTCAAAGGCCCATAACAGTACTTAAACAGCGTTTTTTGGGCTAAAAATGAATTTTTCACAGTGTAAACTTGGTGAATCTTGTAGATCTCGTCGAGAGCTTCGATTTGATATGCGGTGGGTCCCGTAATTCATCCGGATGCGAAAGTTATGCTCCGTTAAAGTTCTGTCGACCGTTAGGTGCTTTCTACTATTGTTTAACGGAAACTAACGGAGAAACTTAAATAGCAGAAAAACTGCCTGGTTTCTATTATTATATAGCTGCAAAACACAAAAATAAAAGTACTGCAAGCACAGATTTTAAAGTCTGTAAACAAAAATAAATTTATATTAAACTCTTGAAATAAAAAGAGACTTGTTAAACAAAAAAAATCAAACTAAGATCATTCCCATGAATGTTGATAAACATTATCAACAACTAGCTAGAATATGTTTCAGTATATCAAACATAAAGATGGATAATACATCAAAGATTCATCAGGGATGCAAGTAAATTAGATCCATAACTAATTGGGAACTAATATCAAAATTTGTGATTGCATCTTCTGAAGACATGTTGTTGTTTTGGCTATTGAGTGGTTGTGCTTTGACAGTAACAAAAAGGATCAAAATAAGAACCAGAATCTCCGGTAAGTGACTTGCCGAAAAATCCATAGCTGTGATTATGGGAAAGAGGGGATTTTATAGGTTCATGGAGAAGGGTGGGTTGACATTGATTTTCTATGGCTAATCCCAGAAGCAGAAGAACAAATCTTGCTTGCAAATGCTAAAACAATATTACATCTCAAAAGGACACTTGTGTTTATCAATAGACAACTATGGCTATGATATCTTTAGACGTGAACAAATCTTGAAGAACTCACATCTGTACTGTCCATCAGGTCCAGGGCTTGCATATGCAAACTCAACAGTTTCCTCAACCACCTCATTTATCTTCTTCTCAGTCCCTTCAACTCTGCTTCTGTGGCCAGATTGTTTTCAATCAAGTACTTCTTCAAGCCAATGCGCCTAGCTTTAGGAAGCGAAGATAAGTTTCATCGGCCTTGGAGGCGGGTCTTCTAATGCGGCAGTTCATGGCGGCGAGCGACAGGTTGTGAATTGTGAGAAATTTAGATAGAGGGGGAGAGAGAAAGAGAGGAGTGAGCAGGACTTACCTAGGATGTCATCTCCTGGAACGAAGACGAATCCCACCGAATTCTTCCTTAAAGGGTAGTGACGTACTTTTGTCCCAAAATTGTATCTAAAAGATACGTCCAAAAAATAGCTGGATTTATTTGAAAACATGTTTTAAAAAATGTACCGGCTTGTAATTATTCCAAAATTTATCTTTTCAACGGCCCAATTCAAATTTTGTCCAAAACCGAAACTAGACACAAGGATAATTAGATTAGCCCAAAACAATGCAATTAAATTATATTAAAATTTAACATTTCATACTATCATTTCGGGGTATTACAGTAACAAATACGACGAGCAATGAAGTAAGCTCGTTAATCACGTAACATCAAGAATTAACATATCCCACATAACATTGTTTATCATAACTAGTCACAATCACAATTGGTGAACATACTTAAAAGCATGGTTCATCATCAAATAACTAACTTTACCAATTAAACACCAAGAACGATCGATAATAATATCATGTATCGTTAATAACGATAATAGACAATATAACATACACAAAGAGTATCCCCTTACCTTAAAAGAAGATAATATTTACCGATAAAAATATATTAAAAACTTCCCATAATATTATTTGAGTCGGCCATACGGCTGAAGGAAGGAATTGAGGATAAAATTTTCTAGCAAAATCCACTAAGAAAGTTGGGTAATTAAGTATGTACGCAAATAAAGAAAATCTATATATGCTATGGTTGTGTCACCTCACTACTTTTGGATAAATCTTCATTGTAAAGCATCCATGTAGAAGCTTTAAAAACTTTTGATTTTCTAGCTATTAGCTAATAATAATATATAATAATAATAATCAATATGATAAGGGATATTAGTATCAGTATATATAACTTCTTCTATTATCAATAGTAGAAGACTTATATTTAAAAACTTTTACAACTAACATTACTTCTAACCAATGTGAGATAAAACTCATAAATGTTAGATATTACTTTTAATGACTCACTTTTAACACGATACTTTAAGATTTGATATCTTATTCATCTAAAACTTGATTTGGACAAATAAATATATCATTTCGATGTTCTTGTCGAGTAAAATACATTTGCACAATTACTTTTGTCAATAAACAAATGACACGTAAAGAAATTTGTGGCTCAAATTGTACAATTTCTTTTACTAAAAACATTAATTTTTTTAATAAGAATTATACTTTAAGTATTGATATCTTATTCATCCAAAACTCGATTTGAACAAATAAATATATCATTTCGATGCTCTCACCGAGTAGAACACATTTGTGCAATTATCTTCGCCAACAAACAAATGACACATAAAGAAATTCGTGCCTCAAGTTGCACAATTTCTCTCACTAAAAACACTAATTCTTTTAACAAGTATTATACTTTAAGTCTTGATATCTTATTATCCAAAACTTGATTATGACAAATAAATATATCATTTTGATGATCTCACCGAGTAAAATACATTTGCGCAATTACCTTCGCCAACAAACAAATGACATGTGAAGAAATTCGTGTCTCAAGTTGCACAATTTCTTTCACTAAAAACATTAATTTTCCAACAATAGAAGAGATATATCCCACATTGGTTAGAAATTGATGTTGGTTTTAAAAATACTGTTATTAAGTACCAATAGAAGAAATGCATCATACACTAGTTGGAAATTGATGTTGATTTTCAAAGTCATTTGATAAAAGACTTTTACCATTATTACCAATAGAAGATGTATATCTCACATTGGTTAGAAAATGATGTTGAGTTTAAATTATTTTATATTATTACCAATAAAAGAGATGTATAACATATTGTTTAAAAATAAAATGTTAGATTTTAAAGTCTTTAGACTAAAGACTTTCACTTTTACAAGAGATGTATCTCACATAGTTACAAAATATTATACTATTATTACGAATAGAAGAGATGTATCATACATTAGTTAGAAATTGATGTTTGTATTAAAAATACTATTAATAATTACTAATTTAAAAGATGTATCATATATTGGTTAGAAAGTGATGTTGGTTTTCAAAGTTTTTTGATAAAAGACTTCTACCATTATTACCAATAGAAGATGTAAATCTCGCATTGGTTAAAAAATGATGTTGATTTTTAATTATTTTAGATTATATAAAAGACTTACTATTATTAGAAATAGAAGATATATATCACACATTTGTTATAAATTGATGTTGGTTTTAAATTACTATTATTATCAATAAAAAAGATAAATCTTACATTGGTTAAAAAATGATAAAAAATGATGTTGATTTTAAAAACCTTTAAATAAAAAGACTTTTACCTTTTTCATTAATAAATGAAAAAAAGAAGATACACACACAGATAGATATATATACATATATATAAATAAATAAATATATATATATATATATATATATATATATATATATATTATGAATGATTTATTTATAGTAAGCCTGTCAAAGGTGATATGATCTTTGCTACACTATTGTTTGGCCCTACGAAAAGAAAGAAATTATATTTGCTACATTAAAGCAAGCAACTATATAAATCTAAATTGATATCATTCAATCCCCCACGAAATAACTTCTTCAAAATTCACTTTGGGACAACTTTCTTTTGTTAGGTAAAGGTTGAAAATAGAATATGATGAAATACTTAATTACCAGGTTTATTCTTTTTTCCATTTGACAAGGACTTAAATACGAAATTGATTCTTTCTAACATAGGAAATGATTGCTACTAAAAATGACTATTTAAAAGAGGACAACATGATGTTCGATCTAGTCGTATGATATTATTGTTAGTCGTATGATATTATTGTTCACCAGCAGAACTTTTAGGTCAGGCGAAAAAGAAAACAAGGGGCCCTTAAAAAAATATAAGCATCAGAATTTTAGACGAACAATTTATTTGACTTTTAATCATTTAAAGTATTGAAAATTGATAATACCAAAACATATAAGAAAATAAGTATTAAATAATTATAACAAACTATTATTCTTCATTCGTTAAAATAATTTACAATAAAAAATAGATACTTAATTAATTTTTTTCTTTTATTTATATTTTGACTTCTAGATGAATTTTTTTGGTAACATGTATCGTGCACTATAAATTCAAGTTAAAAAATAATGACAAAACAAAAAGAATTAAATAAACATAAGCAATAATAAAAGTTATAGTAAATAACAATAAATTTTGATTTTTGCAATTGTTAATTTTATGACCCAGATAAAATTATTTGATGGTGCCCAATCTTTTTTATAATGTAAAGTTAGCGAACACAAAATAAAATTAAGATTGAATAATAACTCAATTGAAACCGAATACAAAATATTTATCTTTATACAAAATAGTAACTCTTTATATAGTACTCTTTATTCAGGTTTCTGAGGTTTCGGATAATTAAAACATATATGAGTAGATTTGAGGTTGGTAACAAAAAATTTTTTTAACCACAACCATTATACTTACAATACAAGTGGATGATAAAGATGAAATATTGTGAAATTATAATCATATATTTTAAAAGTTGATTATTTATGTAAAACCTTTCAAAATAATATAGGAGACTATTTAACTAAATAGGGGGAGTATGACATAATATGAATATAAAATAATACTTATAAAAATTGACCGTTTACTCAAAATAAAAAAAAATTACACAAATGGCAAGGAATGGACTTGAACCTTGGACTATTTAACTGAATAGGAGGAGTATATGATATAATATGAATATAAAATACTCCCCCCGTCCCTAAATTATCGTCCTCCTTTCTTTTTTTGTCCGTCCCAAAATAATTGTCCACTTTGAAACTTACCTTTTTAGAACATCACTTTTACCTCTTTATCCTTACTTTTTTACCCTACTTTTTATGGGCCATATACATGTGCTTTAAACATTAAATAATAATTAATAAGGTCAAATAGGTTTTTTAAGACAATAAATTAGGGACGGAGGGAGTAATACTTATAATAATTTATAGACGCAAAATAAAATAAATTACAAAAAGGGACTTGAACCTTAGACTTCCTAACTTCTCTCACCACTTACAACTACCCAATCCATTGAGCCAAACAACAATTCATTAATTAATGATACATTATTTATAATATCTCTAAATAAAACTAGCCTACTAATATATAAAATTGGGCCCTCTTACATTGGATCGCTAATCCCCGAGAGACACAATTATTTTAGTCAAATGACACTATCTAAATATTTTGTAATAATAAAAAATGTTAAAAGAAAGATGTTTAAGATATTCGTCCAAAATTCAGAGGTGAAAGCATCTTGCAAAGCTTAATCATGACATATTTTAATCGTACAAATGTGAATATAATGATTTTTGACATACCCTATCTTTTTGAACATATCCTTCCAAGTGTGTGCCCAATTTAAGGAGGACACGAAAGATCCTACTGAGATGATTAAATCAAAAAAATTACAAGAGATCCTTATATATACAATAAAATATGTATCAAATCTAAAGTGAAATTAAAATATTTCAAATAAGTTAATTCTAATTGTAATATGATTTTTTTATTGACATGTATTAGAAGTTTTAATCCCCATTAAATTAGATTTTTATTAGGGCATATATATAAAGAGATGTTAAGACTTTAGTTAGAGACAAGCTTCGATAGCCTGAGACAGAAATATTGAGAGACTAACGATAGAAATAGATGTTAGTTTTAGATTTTTTTTTTAGATAAAAAACTTAATTTCAATAGAAAAAATATGTATTTTACATTAGTTAGAAAAGTGATATTGCCTTAAAATGTTTTAAGATAATGTACATCGCATTAGTTACAAAAATATCCACATTATTTAGAAACATATATTGATTATAAAATTCATAAATAAACGAATTTTTATGTTATTATCAATACAAGAGATGTATCACACATTGTTTAAAAAGAGATGTTGGTTTCAAAACTATTTAGATAGAATACTACTACTATTATTATTTTTGTGTTATAACCAATGGAAGAGATATATCCCACATTGTTTAGAAATAGATGTTGATTTCAAAAGTTTTTATATAAAAGACTATTATTATTACTATAGAAGAATATATCTCACATTAATTATAAATTAATGTTGGTTTTAAAAATACTATTATTACCAATAGAAAATATATATACCACATGGTTAGAAAGAGATGTTTGTTTTAAAAGATGTATCACACATTGGTTATAAATTAATGTTGGTTTTAAAAATACTATTATTACCAATAGAATAGATATATCATACATTTGGTAGAGGGTAATGTTTGTTTTTAAAGTATTTAGATATAAGACTTCTACCATTATTATCAATAGCAATTTCTTCTTTTACTTTTAAAAAATAATAATAATAAATAGCAATTTCAAATTATTAAATTATTTTTTTAATTTGTCAACAAACATATAGATAATTGAACTGTTGACTATTTTTGTAATATTTTGAACCTTAGAATGATATTAAATTTCTTGTTTTACTTTTAAAATTTAACATTATAATTTAATCATTATTTTTTAATTATTAGATGATATTTACTATTAGTATATTTAAAAAATTAATGCTTAATAATTAGGTTATGATAAAATATATATTAAAAACTGAATATTATGTCTTATTTATAAGTCCCGCTTAGATCCCGCCTAGGCGCTGTTCTGACGCCTAGCGATTTTTAGAATAGTGTCTGTATGTGTTTGAAAACTAGTATGGACGTCCGTTTCCTAGGATACAACAAAGAACTGGAAAATCTTTCCACTTACGATTCTGTTACGAAATTCAAAAGAAAAAATAACAAAGCAAAGCTAATTAACGTGCTCGCACTTGGGCTTAGTAGCCATAAGTTACACATAGCACATAAGTGACTTGTATTTAAACCACTCAAGATTATTTTCACAATTGAAGGATGAACCAATTTCCAACACCATATTTTAATCAATCATAACTTATCCATCTAAACATTAAATTTGACAAATAAATATATGATTTCGATGTTCTCACATAATAGAACACATTTCACAATCACACTTGTCATTACACAAATGACTCATAAAGAAATCAGTACACAATATTTCACAATTTACTTCCCAATACGAAAATTTTCCAACAAGTAATATTACAACATACACATAAAATCTTTCATCCATAGTCATACTTGGTAGCATTCATATAAGCCAAATTCATTTTCCACAAGGCAATAGGCGGATTGGAAGGCCTTTTTCAGGTATTGCTACTGGCCTATATGTCATTTTTTCGTCTGGAAATAGTTTCTCCCAACGAAACTTAGTGACCAAACAATGCATGATGATAAGAGCTTCTAGGCGAGCAAAGTTTTCCCCAGGGCACAACGTTGGTCCTCCGCCAAAAGGAACAAATGTATAAGGTTTCGGACCATTTCCTTCGAACCTAGAAGGATCAAATTTCTTCGGGTTTGGAAAGTACTCTTCATTGTTATGTGTTGCATGGGCACTTGCAAAGATCTGCAATATAGTAGAATCGAAGTATCAAGTAACCTAAGTAGGTAAAAACTTGGGTAAGAATCACCGTGTTTTGATAGGTTGAGTTGTGAAAGAATGAGACTTTGTCTTGAAAATTACGATCCGTAACTTTAGAACAGAAATTTATAAGTACATACATACCTTCCATCCTTTGGGAATAATACATCCTCCAAAAGTGAATTCGGATATAACCTCTTTAAAACATCCCGGTACTGGAGTTGCAATCCTCAGTACTTCGTCAACAACGGTCCGGGAGTACTTCATCTTTTGGATGTCCTCCATGGTCAACAATGATTTATTTGGCTGTTTGGAGTTTAATATTTCCATTTGCTCTGTATGTCGACCAAAGATAGAAACAAAAACTGCGTGAAATGAATTCCTTCTCGAGCTTGAGTTTATGTAGTTCTATATATAATGTTAGTAAGATAGTACCTTCAAATACTCTAGCATATATAGGTGGATGATCGGCAAGATAGTAGAGTATAGATGTGATCAGGCTGCTTGTCATGTCGTGGCTAGCAAGTAAACCTAAAATTTCGTCAGCAATAACCATCTCAGGCAAATACTTGCCATTGTCATCGGATCTAAGGATCGAGTTAGAGAACATGTATTGTGTTCCAAGAACAATTTTCTTAGAGACGGTTTGACTTCTTATGTTCTTGATGATTGGGACAAGCGCATTCTTGATATGATTAGCTGCCTTTAAAGAGCGATTGAAGGCGGTACCAGGAAAATTTATGGGGAGAGAAAGCACCCCATCTAGAACATCATAAAAGAAATCAGCAAGCTTAGTTATCTGCTGAGAATCTTCAAGACCAATAAAGCATCGGCATCCCAAAGAGAAGGTAAGCGTCTTAGCTAGAGGGTAGGCCGTCACCTCGTTTTTTGGAAGCCACTCTTTCTCGAGGTGATCTTCAACCATGTACTGGATTGTTGATACGTACTTGCGAAGTGCATCAGGCTTGAGAAACTGGAGTAGATCACTGCGACGGCCTTCCATTGACGATGAGAAAGAACGTCCAGATAAGATGATCTTTTCCACTGACCGAGGCCACCATGAAACAACAAGCTTGTTCTCGTTCGAGAACAATAATTTGTTCCCCAAGGGACCGCATAGCATTAACATCTTCTCTCCAAGTATGGAGGTCTTGAATACTTGAGTAGGTGAGTATTTCTTCATTCTGTCATCAATGAATTTCTCGGGACATCCTTTTTGCATGGTGGAGTAATACTTGAGTGATTCTCCAATGAATGGCCATCCCAAGTTTCCAGGTGGAAGTTGTAGGCTGCTGCTACTGGACTTTTTCTTAAGGATGCAAGCTGGGACATATATAAAGAGGGCTCCAATGACGAGTAGAAATGATAGAAAGATATACATACTATGCAAGAATGATCAAGCTAGTGAATGGACAAAGTTTTAATGAGCTAGAAAGAACTCAACATGCTGTTATATATATATGGGTAATGCTAGGGCCACTCTAAGAGTACTCAATTTTGGGTACCAAATGACGTGGCTGCTGATGTGGCATAGGTGGGTCCCTATTCTTTACTAACTTAATTACTAAACCTTAATTAAATTAACCTAACTAAAACTAATTAAAATTAATCATTAATCAAAAAATTATTGTTAACAGTATTGATTCCCACAATAATGGATTCAAACAGACATATGCAGCAGAAGTTATAAAGAATGCCAAGTATGGAGAGATTAAGTCAAGTCTGAAGAGATTTCTTAATTCCATTATAGTTGAAAGTAATAGTGTTTGGTTGTAACTTTTACATATTAGAAAGGGCTTCTTTGTAATTGTTGTTTCTGTTTTTTTGGTAGCCGTTTCTTCAGCCGTTTCTTCCCTGTATATAGGCTAGGTCGATTATTTGTTTTGGGTATGAGAAAGAATACAATCACAGGGCTTCCTGTTTTCTTCCCTCTTGAATGAAGTTTCAGACTTTTCTTTTCTTATCATGGTATCAGAGCAGCGATTACCTAGGGTGTAACCAGTGATCTTGCTCATTATTCAAAACCCCTTATTTTGCTCTTCATCCTCAGTATCACAGTAGCAGGATGACACGAAATTTCAAACCAAAAGCAAATCACCAAATACGAAGAACAAAATCCCTACCATGGAGATAGGTATAGAATCCAATATGCATCCTCTATATCTCCATAACAATGACCATCCTGGTCTTGTTCTCATTGCCACAAGACTTACAGGGAGCGAAAACTACAATTCCTGGAAACGATCTCTTGAGATTGCTATGTCTGCCAAGAACAAGATCGCAATTATAGATGGGACTTTTCCTATTCCAGAGAAGCAAGATCCCTTGTTTCCTTTATGGGCAAGGGCCAATGACATGGTTATATCTTGGATCTTTAATTCTGTGACTGAGGAGATTAGTAATAGTCTCAAATATGTCATCACAGCCAATTATGTGTGGAAAGAATTGGGGGAAAGATTTGCCAATATAGATGGTCATAGAATCTTTCAATTGGAGAAGGAATTACACAGACTTGAACAAGGACCTGGATCTGTGGAAGCCTACTACCACAAGATGAAGGGATATTGGGATGAAGCTTCAGCTTTGGACCCAATAACAGCATGCAAATGCCCTTGTGATTGTGGTTCTCTCAAGAACCAAGAATCAAGAGAACAGAGAAGGCAACTTATGCAGTTCCTAATGGGCTTGCACGACAGTTATATCAACATAAGAGGCCAAATTCTGAGGATGAAACCTTTGCCCACCATTGGAGAAGCATATTATATGGTGAGGCAAGAGGAGACACAAAGACAAGGGTTTGTGTCTGAATCAGGAATTCTTGCTGCTAATATTACTCAAATGGGACAAAGCCTGAACATGGGAGAAAGAGTCCAGACCAGTTCTTTTCAAAACAAGGTTGGATATAACAAACCCCCTTTCAAGAAAGGTGTGTTCTGTAATCATTGTAATAGGGAAGGCCATATCAAAGATGATTGTTACAGAATTAAAGGTTTTCCTTTGGGGCATCCTGGAAATCCAAACCATCCTGCACACAAGGCAAGACTCAACAAAGACCAACCAGGGACATCAGGAAGGAGCCAAGGAAATTATGGGAACCAGCCTACATCTACAAATCCTAAAATCATGCAAGCACGCCTACAGCTAACAACATTGATCAAGACAACAAGAACAACATGGGACGACAAGTATTGAGCAATTACAAAGACTTAATCAAGTCATGAACATACTCAAGGCTAAAGACAACTCGAAGATTTCAACACTAATCAAGGAGGACAAAAATTTTGTGGAATGACACACATGGCAGGTACATCTATCATAGACCACAATTCTATACTCAATTATAATTCTTTACATACATGGATTATTGATTCAGGAGCTACAGACCACATATGCACATCCTTGTCTGTTATGCATGATATTGAAATAAGTAGACACCCCATCATTTTATCCCTGCCTAATGGAACTAAGGTTAAAGTCACTCACATAGGAAAGGTCCTCATTAATACACAATTGACTCTTGAAGATGTGTTTTACATACCCAATTTTCAGTATAATCTCTTATCTGTGTCAAAACTATCTAAACATATTAAATGCCATACTCTTATCATTGACAAGCAATGCATTTTCCAGACCATCGATGAAGAAGATCATAGCTATTGGTGATCTCGTGATGGACTTTACCTTCTCAAAGTCGATCATATACCCAACTACGTACATGCTTTTACTTGTTCCTCCAAACATAAAGATATCATTTGTTGGCACCAAAGACTTGGCCATACCTCTCTTAGCACTTTGAAGAAAATTGTTCCCTTAAATCATCTATGTAATAAAGCCTTAGATACTGAAATAATTTCTTTGTGTGATGTGTGCCCTCTTGCCAAACAACACAAATTATCTTTCCATGTTAGTGGCATTAAAAGTAAAGCATGTTTTGATCTTATACACTGTGACCTTTGGGGACCTTATAGAAAAGCCACCTTGAATGGTTGTAGATACTTCTTAACCATTGTAGATGACTTTTCTAGGGGTGTTTGGACTTTTATGATATCCACTAAAACTCATGTTTTCACCTTATTGAAACAATTCTATGCCTATGTCCAAAATCATTTTCAAACCAATATAAAGTTTTGTAGGACGATCATGGAACCGAGTTCTATAATTCTGAAGTAATACCCTTCCTTGTAAACTTAGGAATTATACACCAAAGTTCCTGTGTTGATACACCACAGCAGAATGGAGTAGTTGAGAGGAAACATCAACACCTCCTAGATATGTCCAGGCCATTAGATTTCACCTGGATTAC
Source organism: Codonopsis lanceolata (assembly GCA_013146195.2). Lineage (NCBI taxonomy): Eukaryota > Viridiplantae > Streptophyta > Magnoliopsida > Asterales > Campanulaceae > Codonopsis > Codonopsis lanceolata. The sequence goes on from CM028384.1 coordinate 98,178,375, forward strand.
CTCTTCATTTCGGGGATACGCCTTTTAGCTGCTACACACATAATTAATAGAATCCCTACTGCTGCCACTAATTTCAAAACTCCTTATGAGGTTCTCTACAAGATCGCACCCTCATATGATTACTTAAGAACCATTGGATGCCTTTGCTATGCTTCCATTCATCCTTCGGACAAGTTTGCCCCTAGGGCTATTAAGTGTGTTCATCTAGGATATCCTATAGGACGAAGGGATACATTTTATACAACCTAGAAACTAAGAAGACCTTTATTAGTAGGCATGTTATATTTCATGAATCCATATTTCCCTTCATCAATGATGAATCGAAAAGGTAGGACAGTCTACCACTCGCCCAATGTTGATATTAATCTTTATCATGATGGTTCTCCCATCATGTATATGCAACATCGAGACCAATGAAACTAACAACATAGATAAACCACCAGGAAACATAGAGGAATCTGAAAGTCACAATATAAGTGAACTTCCGGAAACATAGATGAATCCATTGATGGCACGAAGCCATGAATACACACACCACCAACAGAAGATCCAATGAATTAAATATCCATCTGTTAAACTTAAAGATTATGTTGTTTCTTCTGCTTTTAATAGACACACCATACTTATCATCATTGTGCAAATTCCATGGTTCACATACAAGAGCCACATCTTACAATCAAGCGACTCTACACACAGAATGGATTGAGGCCATGAATAAGGAAATAAGCGCCCTTTAAGCCAATCATACATGGGATGTTGTTAGTCTACCACAAGGGAAAAGACCTATTGGATGCAAATGGGTCTATAAAGTAAAATATAATTATGATGGGAGTGTGGAAAGATTAAAGGCTAGGTTGGTTGCTAAGGGATACTGATCGGGCCGAAGGAATAGACTTCTCGAGACATTTGCCCCAGTGGCTAAAATGGTCACCGTTAGGACTATCTTAGCTATAGGCTGCAGCACAAAATTGGGAGGTACAACAGCTAGATGTTAACAATGCATTTTTGCATGGTGACTTAGAAGAAGAGGTGTATATGGATATACCTCTTGGATACAAAGGACGACATCCCTTAACGGTGTATGTAAGGTCGAAGAAGTCTCTATATGGGGTGAAACAGGCCTCCGGACAATGGTTCTCCAAATTGACTGAATTTCTTGTGGAACTTGGTTATACTCGGTCTCTTGCGAGACTACTCTCTTTTCACTCATAAGGAAGGACATGAATTCACAAGTGTCTTAGTGTATGTTGATGATGTTCTTCTTGTTGGAAATAACATAGAAGTCATCAATTCTTTAAAAGTCCTTTTGCATGACAAGTTCGATATCAAGGACCTAGGGTCCATCAAGTATTATCTTGGAATTGAAGTGATCGAGGTCGGTGGATGGTTTTCATATGAGCCAAAGAAAATATTCTATGGACTTGGTGGAAGCGGCGGGACTTCGAATGCAAAGCCTTTGACCATTCCATTTGATCCAAATGGAAAACTAATGATGAATGAGGGTACTCTTTTGGAAAATCCCTCGAATATAGGCGGTGGTTGGGAAGCTTATTTACAGCCGAGTTACTAGGCGACTTGGCCTTTGCTTGCTCAATGCTTGAGTCGGTTTGTTCAAAATCCAAGAAATACTCATTTGCGGGCTTTGCATAGAGTCTTTGAGGTATGTAAAGGCTTCACGAGCAAGGAATCTATCTACCTTCTTCTAATCAACTTGAACTTCAAGCTTTACGTGATAGTGGGCTGGGAATCCTAATGATAGGAAGTCCATTACGAGGATTTTGTATGATCTTTGGGAAAATCACTCATCTCTTGGCATTCAAAAGCGTCGGTAGTGTCTAGATCCTCCAGGCTTGATTGTGAAGTAATGTGGCTTAGTGGTCTTTTAAAGGACTTACGAGGTTCGAGTTATCTACACTGTTAGAATGTATTGTGATAGCTCCTCGGCTATAGCGGTGGCAAATAATCGTCTATCATGCGAGAACAAAACACATAGAGTTGGATTGTCACTTTATCGGGGAGAAGATAAAGAATGGCCTCATCGGTTTACATCACATAACCACCAAGAATCGGCTGGCGATGTTTTCATGTTTTCCAAGTTCTTGGGAAAGAATCTACATTGGAGTTTTCTTTCCAAGTTGGGGATTGTGAGCATTTACACTCCCACAACTTGTGAGGGGGTGTTAATATTGATTCCCACAATAATGGATTCAAGCAGACATATCTGCGAGAAGTTATAAAGAATGCCAAGTATGGAGAGATCAAGTCAAGTCGAAGAGATTTCTTAATTCCATTATAGTTGAAAGTAATAGTGTTTGGTTGTAACTTTTACATATTAGAAAGGGCTTCTTTGTAATTGTTGTTTCTGTTTTTTTGGTAGCCGTTTCTTCAGCCGTTTCTTCCCTGTATATAGGCTAGGTCGATTATTTGTTTTGGGTATGAGAAAGAATACAATCACAGGGCTTCCTGTTTTCTTCCCTCTTGAATGAAGTTTCAGACTTTTCTTTTCTTATCAATTATAAACAATACGTTACAGTTCCAACCCTAAAACCCACGGCTTCTTCACGGACGACGGCACACGGCGACTCATCTTCTTCACCGACAAGATGAACGGTGACTCATCTTCTTCTCCGACGCCGGCAGCTACCTTCTTCACCACGGCGGCAACACACGGTTCTTTACCGGCGACATGAGCGGTGAATCATCTTCTTCTCCGAGCGGCGGCTACCATTGTCGGCGAGATGAGCGGTGACTCCTCCCCACCTTTCTTTCTCTCTCCGTGTGCAAATTAAAATTTTGATTTCAATTTTGTTTCTATTGTGTTCTGTTAGATTTTCTAGTGCTCCTTTTCGATTTTGTTTTTTGACAATAGATTAGCTTGTTTTGTGTTTTGGATTTGGTACCCTTTGCTTGTTTCTTGCTTGCCCAATTGGGGTGAAAATTTGATGTTTGTGCTAGCAAGTTTTTCGGTTACTGGAATTCAACATGTTCAGTTCTGTTTGAACCATTTCTCTTCAACTGTGGTTTTGCCGAGAGAGAAAATCCAATAGCTGTGGTTGTTTTGGGTGCTTCAATAATTTGGTTTTGCTCTATTGCTGGCAAATTATTGAAGCACCAGTAAACTACTTTAGGTATATATCTAGCTAGGAACCCATTGTTGGCTTATAAATCTTTGAAGATTTTTTTTTAAAAAGAAATTGATTACAGTGACAGTAAAACATATTGATTACACTTTAAGTGTAAGTAATTAAAAAGACTTAGAATAATAAATGAACTCGTGGTGTAAAAAGAATAAAGATGACGAGATTTGGTGAGGATGGTGTAAAAAGAATAAAAATTACGAGATTTGTTGAGGATCTGATTGGGGAGAAAATTTTAAAAAATTACCTAGGTTATGATTAAGCATCTTGAGATTTTCATAACATAATACCCTTTGTCAATTTTGTGATTCACATGGTGGATGTATCCATTCAAATGCTGTAGAAAATAAACTAAAACAACTAAATTTTGCCTGGATCAAAGGTACGATTGAAACAAACACGGATGTCTTTAATGGAAATCTCGGCAACTCACGCAATGATATAATCAAGCTCCCTTTACACACGGCACCAACAAACTAAAAAGAACGAGAATTTAAGATTTTAAGCCCAAATCGAGAAAAGGATTCAGCGACAAGGGACATTGAAACACACCGTCTCGACCAGACAATATTACCCAAATCGCCAGCATGTCGCACATCATCACTGGGAGCTCCATGATCTTTCTTTAGTGGATTAAAATGAGGTCCTGGAACATAAATCACACATCAAACAACAATATAAGGCACCCCAAGTCAAGAACTCACCCAGCCATCAAGGAATTGAAAGGCGAAGCACGAGATAAGATTACGTGAAAGAAAATCACAGATAAATAAAAGCAACCCTAAGCCGCCCAAAGTAATCATCACAAATTTGAATCTCAATGAATATGTCATGATGTAATCAATTCACTAAATTACATGTGGTTCACTAAACCAATCATAGCATGAGACTAACTAACCAACCATAACGCTTCAATTAAAAATCAAAGCTGCGATAGATTATGTTGAGCTACCCAACAGTATAAACTAATTAAAAACAAACAAATCAGAATAAAAAGCTAAAAATAGGGAAAAGGGAGAGACCAGTTGAATTGCAGCCATTAGTGGTATCACCAAGAGCATGAATATGAAAGCCATGGAGGCCTGGTGTCAGTCCTGTTACCTTCCCTCTCACGTGGGTCGCCCCTGTTTGTTGTACCCAACTAAATGAACGCTTACAGGCTTGGTACTTGACCCAACTAATTTTGCCAATACATTAAAACCAGTCTTTCTCTCTTTAAAGATTTCTCCAGACAACGCACATGTGAATAATTAACAATTGAAATCCACAACTAATTTTGCCAATTGCCTTAGATTAAGTTATACAGCTAATACATCATCACACAATAATAGTTAGGAATTGGAATGCAATGAATGGAACTGAAACTGCCTGCTGCCTAATGCCAAAGGAACAGGCAATGCTACTCTTAGACAAGCCAATGTTTCTTCATTTCATGTGTGGCAGTGGCTTAGTATGTAAATTTGGAAATGTTGTGGTTGTATGTAGATGTTGCCTTTGTCATTGTAAAGCAAATAGTAACCTTAAGAAAAAGTCAAGGGTCTGCAGTTATGGACCTTAATTGCACCTGTAGAAAACTTTCTCTTTTTGGAGATTGTGTTGGTGGTGCAGTGTTATATAGGTTTCTTCTTATTTTTCCTTGTCTGTCTTTGTTGTGTTTATTTCCATATATTTTCCTATTCAATTTAGGTTGTCATGGAAAGAAATAGTGGTTTCATATATTGTTTCCTAAACTTGATTCTCTTTCTTATCACCTGATGATAGTTATAACTTAGCTATTTAAAATTCTCTTCTGCTTTAGAGAGTAATCCTTCTTTGGAAGTTTGCCTAACGAAATTCATAAACACTAAAGACGACTAAATATTGAGATTTGTACTCTTGTGTGTTTGTTATTGTATTATTCGAAAGTGTGAATTAAAGAATAGCAGTTATAGCATTCCCTTTTCTGGAAGCTTGGTTTGCCATAGTTTACATATCTAGTGATCCTATTAGTGCATCAATACTATGTATTAGTAATATATGAACATTGATAATAATAAGTTCTTATTGTGTATTTGTCAGACATTAATAGATGAACATGTTGAGCACAAACTGTGCAAACTTAAGAATACCAAAACATAACGACTGTATTAGTTTATAGTTGCTAAACTAATACATGCGTATTTTTATATTCTTATTGGTTCTCATTTATATGCGTACATTTTTTATATTCTTATTCGTATTTTTAGTTTCTATACTAGTCCAGTGCAATTATTAGTTATGTTTTATTCTTCTGATAAATGTCGCTCTGTTTTCTACAACCCAACCACCAGATTTCATCCCATTGAATGTTTGTTTTTCTTTTCTCTTTTAGTATATGTTCTGTGTAGTAAGTTATATCTTAATTTTTTAGTTTATCTACTACATTGTAATGCAGGAGCCTCAAATTACTCAAAGGATCCAGAATTTCACACAACCCTACTTAGACCATCCAAGAGGACAAGTTCCTTACAGTTTCACTCAACAAATGAATTACTTTTCTCAACTGAAAGACCATCCTCAACACGTGTCTTAAATTAATTTCTTACAATGTTGTAAATCTTGTATGTGTTACGCGTTTTCTACTCTAACATGAGGTTTTTTTTTCTGACAGAACTATGAGAGTTGGCAAAGTGATGGTACATTTGAGGCTGAAGATTGAGTGAGCTAGATGTAGGGACTAGCGATTTTGGACTAGTTATAGTTGTTTTTGGTTTGGTTCACCATTGCAATAGCAGGTCTTGAGATTTTGTTCATAATTCTTGTGTTATGGCTTATGTTTGTGGTATGAAGACAATTGATGCTTTGGATGTGGCTAACAAAACTGGAATAATTTAAGATAGTGATTCTGATTTCAGCTGTATCTTTTTTGCAAGTATTTTTGTTTTCTGCTACAGTATGTAGTTTTTGATCTGTGAAACGAGAGGTGCATCCAACCAATTCTTAACGGATTTTAGTTTTGAGCTTGAGATATGTTACTTTATTCTGTTGTCTCTTCCGTAAATTTTTTTTTAATGTGTATGGATAGTGTTTAAATTTAAGTGACCATTTTTTGTTGTTGGTTCCTTTTCATCAGTTAATTTGTTGGAACTACATGACTTCTGGTGTGAGTCTGTTTCACTATGTAAGTTTTTGTTGGAGGTAGTTGTTCTATGAGCCATGCAAAAGTATATGGATAAATTTTGTATTTTCCACATGCATTTGGTTTGGATTGAGTTATCTTATTGTTAATTGTGACCTGTAGCCTCATTCATGCTCAACTAATGTGGGTGGTATATATGAGCAGTTAATAATCAAGCTTGATGCGATAGCATTAACGGGCTCCAAGAGATGTTAGCTTTGGTTGATTAGTTCGATGGGGAACTTGAAAATTTGTTTGAGGTTGGTTTGATTAGCCTGTGAATTGAGCTCAAGTAGCTTTGGTTGATTAGTTCGATAAGTGAAGCCTGGACAGAGACAAGTAACAAACAAAACCAATAACTCATCTCCATCAAATAAACGTCCCACTTCTTGAAAAATCAATGTCACCAAGGTCCATTTCAGGTCCAGCCAAGACACCAAAACCATGCAAGTATACAACGGTGTTCGAGAGATACACTATTACGGGGGCAATTTGAAACAAAAACAACTACAGAAGAGGGACTATTACAGAATCCTCTGTTTTCTTAGAGAAATCCAGCAGCAGTGACCTTGTTATCAGATTCTTCTCAGATTCAACACTCTCTTGCCTCGCTCCTTCAATCAAATCATTAATCATGAATCTGACCCTCCAGTGTATAAGTCAACGCAATGAGCTTAAGATCAACATCTGAGAGTGTCTGCAAATCTCCAGTTGCCTTCGCAAAGCTTATAATTGTCAAGTAGCATGCCATAAAACATTCAGTGAAAAAACTAACAATAGCAATGAGTGAGACAGGAATTTTACTATCCACCCACTGCGATGTCCAGGAACTAGAGTTTAGTCTTTAGAGGAGAAAAAATAGCTCTAAAAATTAAAACTAGCTACAATAAAAACTACATAAAGCATAGCCCCAATGAGGAGCAAACACAAGCAAAGTAGGTACCAGAAACAAACAGAGAAGGCGCTAATTTTTTTCTAACAATGTCTTAAGTGACCATGATCAGGAAACAAATCACAGAGTTGGATAGTCCTAAATATGCAACTATCCAACCCAATGGATAAGGTACAACCAGATGGACACAATACTCCCTCCATCCCAAAATGAGTGTCCCAAAAAGCATGCCCACTTTCTAATGAAGTTACTAAAATAACCTCTGGTACTTTTGATGTCCAATGTGCACTTGCAATAATATAATGTGAACAATAAGGGTATCTATGTACGTTTAGCTTGATATACATTATTCAACCCCTCTCTAACATCTTAAGATTTTAGAAATCTTGAGTACTTAAAATGGTATCAAAGCTCCCACTTTGGCAAGGTGCTGAGTTCAAGTCATCCATTGAAAATCTAGCATTATTTTCAAACTAATCTGCCAAAAACAAAAATAACAGCATTAACTTTAAAATAAGTTATCCTTCTTACAAAACATTTGTCATATAAAGTCTGGTCAACTCAGGACTTGAGATACTCTTCAGTTCAACTTCTACTTTCTTACAGAGGAACGAATTCATTTCAATATTTTCTTCAGTAGAAAATTTAAAATTTGGTCCAAACATTTTACTCAACAGTCTTGGTTCTGTCACCCGAAAAAGAACCTACAGTCACCTCATGCCAAAAGTTACGAGTCATGATTTAGGGACCCTGTCTTCCTCAAACAACTTCTGTCAAGAGAAGTTCTATATAGTATCTACTACCTAATACATCTTCTGTCTCCCTCTATATTTTTAGGTTCCATCTTTTCATTTCTCTTTTTGTCAGATAACATATAAATCTAATTACATAATACATCTACTTGAGTGCTTCAATTCACCAAAATTGCTACAATATTCATTTGAATTTTCAGCTAATTACCATTCTTTGCCACCAGAAATTAGCAGTAAAGTAAGGATCTTGCTATGAAGTTTCCACCTGGACACTTGTCAATAATCTACTTTCATTGCAGATACACATGAAAACACTCGAGAATAGGGATTCCAAAACATATGATCATGATTGCACAATGATGATATTTACGCAATTTAACTGATTTAAGAACATTAAGTTCTGACATTAGGAATGGTTTACAGCTTATCATGCTTTTTTTGCCTCCATCAAACATGCCTCGGATACCATAACCAGTTCTGAGTTTTCATATGGTAGCCCTTTGACCAATGCTTGGTCATGTTTTTGAGCATGTAGACATGTAATGCAGTAATATACCAGTAATATACAATCCTATTTTAAGTGGGTTTAAAATGTAAAAGAATCCTATCTTGCCAGCAATAGAGCAAAACCAATTTATTGAAGCACCTAAAACAACCACAGCTATTGGATTTTCTCTCTCGGCAAAACCACAGTTGAAGAGAAATGGTTCAAACAGAACTGAACATGTTGAATTCCAGTAACCGAAAAACTTTCTAGCACAAACATCAATTTTTCACCCCAATTGGGCAAGCAAGAAACAAGCAAAGGGTACCAAATCCAAAACACAAAACAGGCTAATCTATTGTCAAAAAACAAAACCGAAAAGGAGCACTAGAAAATCGAACAGAACACAATAGAAACAAAATTGAAATCAAAATTTTAATTTGCACACGGAGAGAGAAAGAGCAGGGGGGAGGAGTCACCGTTCATCTAAATCGACAATGGTAGCCGTCGGTCGGAGAAGAAGATGAGTCACCGTTCATGTCGTCGGTAAAGAACCGTGTGTTGCCGTCGTCGGTGAATAAGGTAGCTGCCGGCGTCGGAGAAGAAGATGAGTCACCGTTCATCTCGTCGGAGAAGAAGATGAGTCGCCGTGTGCCGTTGTCCGTGAAGAAGCCGTGGGTTTTAGGGTTGGAACTGTAACGTATTGTTTATAATTTTTTGATTAATGATTAATTTTAATTAGTTTTAGTTAGGTTAATTTAACTAAGGTTTAGTAATTAAGTTAGTAAAGAATAGGGACCCACCTATGCCACATCAGCAGCCACATCATTTGGTACCCAATTTTGAGTACTCTTAGAGTGGCCATAGCATTACCCTATATATATACATACATACATATAGAGGCTAATTGGACCTGCAATTGGGTGTGTTGTGTTAATTAGGTGTAACGATCTAAGCCCGAGAGTCCGATTCGCTACGTGTAGCCCACACACTGGTCCCACTGAGCACGCAGCGCCTTGGGTCATCAGGCCTACCACAAGCCGACTCAAAAGTCCATAGAAGATGCAGGTGCCCAGTAGTAACGCATGACTACCTTATAAATCACACACAAGTCCCACTTACCCGATATGGGATTGGGGTATTACATTAGGTATGGGTCGGATTGAGACGAGTAACAGGTCGAAACGGGTTGGAACCCATTAGAATCCGAATATCAAATTAGTCAAAATGGATTGGGTTATGACGGATAACATGTTAAACGGGTCGACCCATCTTGTTCCGAATTTCCACCTAAAATTTTCATGCATTTATAGTGCAAAAAACTATTGGATAAAAATGAGCAACATGTTCAACCCGCTTTAACCCATTAAAATTTCGTGTTGAAACGAGTTACCTTATTTGACCCAAAAATGTTACCAATGATAGAATATGTCTATACATTAGATTTCTCTCAATAAGTTTCTTGAACAGTTTATGCTCAACCACCACTCAAATTCAATTCTCCATTTGCTTTTGAGCTAATTGCACTTACGTTAGGAATCAGGCGCCAGTCCACCTCCGTTTAGGTTCTGTTAAGAAACTTGTTAGATTAAACGACTAGTTTGAAAGAAAATAAATGATAAATTTCGCCGTGTACTTTTAGCGATCATCACATTTTATTATTGTAATACATTTTGAGTAAAATTGTCAATACATTTTAAAAGGTTGTTTCAGTTGATTTCGCCATTTCCCCTAATTTCCGTCCATATCCTACCGACATAACTTGTCATTAAAATTTGCCTCATGGCATTGATGCGTAAATTTAGGGGCTAAATTTTAATTTTCCCTTTCTACCTAAAAAGTTTACACTTTCCCCCCTTGCAGCATAGTTAGGAAAAGGCCAAAATATTAATAACAACCCAAAATATCCAACAAATCCCACAATGCACCCAACCTATTTTTTTTTTTTTCATAATGCCATCCGATGTTATCTTTTGTCCAACTTTGCCACCTAACCATTAACAACGTTAAAAAAAACATATTTGGTCATGTGTTAATCATGTGCAAGGGTGGTTTTTTAATTTTGAGATTAATATTAAGAGTATTTTGGTCAAATTCTTTTCAAGGGTGATTTTATACCCTTCGCCTGCAATGAATTTGACCAAAATACCCTTCACTGTAAAATGAATGTATAAAATCACTCTTGCTCATGATTCGCATAACAAATTTTGTTATCTTTTTAACGCTGCTAGTGACCAGGGGGCAAAGTGAGATAAAGGGTAACGTCATGTCATGTCGCATTATGGGAAAAAAATTCAGTTGGGATGCACTTAGGATTTGATGAAATCTTTGGGGTGTTATTTATATTTTGACCTTTGGAAAAGGGTGAGGCTATTTGGATCCTCAAAAACTCTAAGCCTACCCCACCCCACCCCCCCCCCCCCCCCAAATTTTTTTTCTTTTTAAAAAAGACCAAAACTTCTTGTTTTACCCATCCCATCTAACCATACCCCCCCTTCCATCATTTACCATTCTTTTTCCCTCCCCTGGTTCTCTCTCCCCACCCAACCCATTCCAGAGTATCCCGCCCGACACCCCCCCACTCAACACAACGCCCCCACAACCTAATAGCCTCTTAAACCACTTTTCATTGTATCCGCTCTCCCTTCAACATAAAGCAAGGCAACATCAACAATAACATGCACACGAAAAAAGTAAGACACGACAGTTGCACCACGGGAGCATTTTATATATTTATTTATAATGTTTGGAGATGGTTGTTCGGCTAGCCATAGCCGAACAACACTAAATTATTTCACCAACCTTAATCGAACACTGAAAATAAAATTAAAAAAAAAAAATTATTATTATTATTATTATTATTATTATTATTATTATTATTATTATTATTATTATTATTATTATTATGTTATTATTATTATTATTATTTTCTTCAAGCGTTAATTGGAGTCTTAGATGGTGAAGGAACCAACTTGGGTTCGGGTGGCATAGGTCGGAGATGGAGAAAGATGAAGAGCAGACTTGCGATGGGAATATTTGGACGGAGATGTAGGATTACGATTGGAAAAGGAGGGAGACGAAGATGAGAACGGAAGGAGAAGAGGCAGTACCGGGTGGAGGGGAGGGACTGGGACGGGAAGGGGAGGAGTACTACGTGGGGGGAGAGGGAATAAAGAAGGATAAATGATGGAAGGGGGTGTAGTTTGAGGGGATGGGTTGAATAGGAAGTTTGAGTTTTTGGGGGGTGCAAATAGCCCCACCCTCAGGAAAAACTTAAAACTGTCGATAAGAGGAACATCACGAAATTAATTTTCTATTTCAGTAGTGCCAAATTTTTGACCGAAAAGGCTCATTTACTTGAGTTGAAAATAATTAACATGCATTAAAAATATTGTTTGTGAACTTGATGAGATCCTACAAAGCTCAAGCCCGTGTTAAGGTCAAGTGTTGATCAAGTATGAAGAGTTGGCGATTGATCAATAAATCGAGTGTCAAAGAAATCAAATGAAGCCCGTAAAGTGTGTGGAATATGATTGGAAGATTCAAGAGTTCTACACCAACTTGATTCGTGGATTTATTGGTGATTCGGGATACTACAATGGATACTTGATGAAACCAAATAGTTTGAGTTTTGAAGAATTCAAGTGAGGATGGTTACTATCATATCCAAGTCATAAAGAATGAGAAAATGACAACCAAAACATAAGGTGGTCGCGTGCAACTTGCATAAGGCGACCGCGTATGATAGGCGGCTGTGTTCCTTGAGAAAAGGCGACTTCTCATTTTCCAGTACATAGAGCCATTTAGAAGGCGGTCGCATTCTACCTAAAGGCGACCGCGCCCGACACTTAGGCGATTGCGTTCCCTTCTTACAAGGCGACTGTGTTGTACCGTAATTGCATTGAATGGTTACTTTTGGAAGGAAAAGCCTTAAGAAGAGTGCCCATAAGTTCAAGGATGACTTGGGGTGGTTTTAAATAAATATTAGAAGACTTTGGGGGTCAAAGTGCAATTTTGAAAATTACGCCGTTGTAGAAAAATAAGATTTTAGAGGTTTCCTTATTTTGGTTAATTTATGTTCCCTAATTAGTTTAGGTAATTGTTTCCTTTTATTTCTAGGGTTTCCTTTTACTTTTATAAATGTGTTTTCTTTCATTGTAAAGTAAGAAGTTGATTATTGATTATTGAGTTAATACAGTTTTTTAGTATTTTCTTCGAAACCTCATTATTCTTCGTGAACTTGTGAATACTTCGGTGTGAATCTGTTGTGTTCGAAACTTAACTTATCAATAGGAATTTCATATCTATTGTAGCGTTAATCATACTTATAATTAGGTTATTCAATTGCTACGATTATGGGTTGTAAAACTGTATATGCCAAGGTTTTTTTCATGTTAATTGTTGGATCGGGGTGTCTCTCACATCCTTCAAAATCCTAGCTTCCATCGCGTGTGTAAATCGGTCTTCAACGAAGTCTTCTAAGAAGATGGTAAAAGAACTCCATTTGTTAATGTGAATAGTTCTACATAAATTAGGGTTACAAACTTATAATGATGGGGAGTTTGTGACGAATTATTTATATATGTGTTAGTTAGTTAGTTACTGGTTGTTCTCATTTTATATTTATTTGTTGTTTTAAGAGTCATAGTCCACTTTATTGAAAAAAAGAAGAAGAGTGATAGTCCACGTTTTATTATTTGTTGATACGAGACTAATAGCCGCCCCACCCCCCACCCCGGCTTGGGTGCGAACCCACCCCTTGAAAGTTGCAGTTATTGACTAGAACGCAAGCTATGTCTATGAGATGTCTCTAGATCTTTTATATGCATGATGGAGAAATAATTGATGTTTGTTTTATATGAAATGATTTTGAGAAAACGTTTTTGATGTGGCAAAATCTCAGCTTAGACCGTTCGTGTGTTGGATAGGATATCTGAGCTTGAATCTGCTTTCTTGAACCTGGCTGAGAATAAAGAAAACCTGAGTGGAAGTGCAAGGTAGGGCCTCGCGAAACCCTCCGGCATGAGAGTAAGTATCGAATATGGGTATAATTCGACAGAGTACAAAGGCTCAAGAAAGTGTATGTGTACCTTGTTATGACTTGTGGAAGAATATTTATAAGCCTCATTGTCACTGAATCTGACTAGGATTCAGTTTCCTTAGATATCTTGTTCAATAAGAAGAGAATCCCTTAACTATTATTATTATCACACTCGTCATTGTTCCATTGAATTCTGTAGCACACATTCCTTATTATTTTAGCTCTTCTTTTATAAGGAAACATGTGAGGCTGAGATTCAATGGGACATAGGATGTGACAGAGAGCGGGACAGATGATTTGAAGCTGAGAATCCCTTGATTTTAGGCGTGATACGTGGTTGACCGCGTGAATGCAAGAACAGATAAGGCAAGTGTCCTGCCCAAATATGGTAACATTTGACTTATCTTGGAGAACAAGTTTCTGACGTTTCCTACTCGATATAGGCCCGGGCGAGCAAGGCTCTGTCCGGCTGCTTGGTGTATATTGACTCGAGGTGAGTATAGGTCCAGGGCATGGCCATTGGTCGGGGCAGGCAAGGTCGATGCTCGACCAGGTTTGGACGGGATGATTCTAGCCCTCTATTTTGTGACTGAGATCCCCGAGCATGGGCCCTGGTCGGACAGGTAAGGCCAGTGCCCGACCAGGTTCTGACAGGAACCGCGCTGCTCGCTGTTGATGCCTGGATTACCCTGTCCGCCTGATTGCCGGGTCCCATATTACTTAAGCATGTGACTGGCATGTGAAGGGCGCACGTGCCCGGCTCGTGACCCGACTTGAGCCGGGCATATAAGTTTTATTTTTTATTTTTTGGTGTTTGGTAACTTCAGGAAAATGTAGTTAACGTAAAATTTTTCCAATTCAACAGAAAACGAAACCTTCTTTTCCGAAAATTGACTTACGGATTCATTTTCATATCAATTATCAAATTTTTATTTGTATTTATGAGATTGAAAAAAGATGAATCTTATTAATTTGACATTACTAATAATACAAAGAGGGTTACTCAAAGGAAAATTATTTAAAATTCAACACTATCTTATATTCAATATGGACATTAATATTAAAATATATTTTTTGTATTTATTTATATATGATTTTTCATAATATTTTTCGTACGTTTATGAAACACCAAAAAAAAATTCCGACATAATTTCAAAAATTTTACCAAACATCTAAAAACGAAATCTTTTCATTTTTCAAAAATAATTTTCAGAAAATAAATTTTCATGAAACAAACGGAATCTTATAATTATAATTAATCAATTATTGGTGGGATAAAGCGCGGATTAAATCACTCTCTTTAAAACGATATACGCCCTATGGGTAAAGCCTGGTGTAATAGGTATTAGTCACCGAGTAAGCTTTGAAAACTAATGAATCAGATGAATAATGACTAAATACATTTTTTGTTCAACAGTTTTTGAAAACAAAAATGGACAAAAGGTTTAAAGAGAGATTGAAAGCTCAATTTTAACATGTGGGGGCCATTGTGAAATTACTAAAACGTTTTTTTAAATTTTTTTAGTGGGATTTTTTGGTATTTTTTCCAATAAAAAGGTGTTGAGCATTGAGCAGTGAGCAGAACCCAACCAGACCATGGGCGAGATCGACACGCTGCCGAAGGAAGGAGCTAGTGCTACTGTCTAATCTAATCAGATGAGCAGAGCCCAAGTGGACCATAGGCTAAGCACTGTGCAGAGCCATGCTTGTGTATTTGTGGGAGTGATTGTGGTATATATTTAAAGAGGTAGGGCTTGCCCATTTACAACATTTTAGGATGATTGTGTGGTATTTGAAGGGGGTGTTGAGCCAAACCCAAGCATGCTGTCATTGCTGTGTGAAAGATCCACACACAGCCAAAGGTCCAAAGGAGAGTCGATCTTTGTCATATTGGATGATTGTGATTCATCTAATTGAAAGGGTAACACGTCGGGGTGACGGGGTAATTGTATTCCCAGCAGTGTTCTAAAAATCGGTCTGCACTCAACTGCCGCGATTTCTTCCAAATCGGTCAAAAAATCGCTTGTTCGAAAAATCGTCGACTAGTCGCCCTGGGCGCCGATTAGTCCGTTGAACTTAGAAAGGAAGGTGGAGAGCGAATTCTGGGATTTTTGTGGCTTCGTGTGGGATGGAAGAGTTTGATAGAAGGAGAGAGATGGGCAGGGAATAGGGATACAGAAGAAACAAAAATGATTAAGCTTGTGAGATGAGAGGGTTAGAAAGAGAAAGAACCTTGGATGAAGTTTGGAACTTTGGATGAGTGGACACTACCACTGTGGTGCTTCGCCGGATAATGAAGGAGATGCATAAAGGGCGGGAAGAAGAAAACTAAAGAATCACCGGAAGAGAATGGGAAAGAAAGATAGAGAGAGAAGTCAAAAACTAGAAAAAGGTGGGATGGGATGGAATGCTGGATGGATGATTGACGTATCATGCGGTGGCTTGTATTTGTGGAATTGTGGGTTTGTTTGTTGAGCTGACAGAAAACTGATACGTTAGTATGATTGACGTATTAGGCGGTGGCTTGTATTTTTAGATTAGGAATTTTTTTTCCTTTTCTTTTATTATTAATATTACTCCCTCCGTCTTTAAATTATTGTCCTGATTGACCCGGTGCACAGATTAAGAAAAAACAATTGATTTGATTATTTATATTGGTTTAATGTGTAGTTTCCTTTAAAGCTCATGTGTATGTGGCCCATAATTAAAGTAAGATGAAAAAGTAAGGGTAAAGTGGTAAAAAGGATGTTCTAAAAATGTAAGTTTCAAAGTGGATAATTATTTTGAGACGGGCGAAAAATGAAAGAAGGACGATAATTTAGGGACGGAGGGAATAATATTTTACTATTTTATTATCATTGTTTTGATATTGTTAGGTTTATTAGTACATGAGAAAATTTTAATGTTTGTTAATTAATAATGTTATAATTTATCTTTAAATATAAAAAATTAATATTATTAGTTTTATCACTAATCCTACAATTTTTTTACAACTAAATTTTAAAGAAGGGTAAAGTTGTCTTTGTCCAAAAACAACTTTTTCCTAATTCAAGACTTAGTTGTAAGAAAAGTTATAAAATTCGTGGTAAGGATAGCATTTTTCTAAAAAAATAGTGTAATTATGTCTTAATTCATCGACCCCGCCAAGGTGCTAAGCTCTCGTCTGGCGCCTAACACCCACCTAGCGATTTTTAGAACCTTGATTACCAGCAATGTTAAAGCCTTTAAGGATAGACAAAGACTTGTTTATGACTGTTTTACGGATCCTAAATCCGTAAGACGGGACCTTATTTAGAAATTCGTGGGTCATAATAAATTCACAATATGTTATAAAAGGTCTTAAAAATAAATTAGCCGAGATGGTCCATAGCGAAACGCTTAAGGTTTGAAAATTGGTGGGGAGAGGTCTTGCCTTGTGATACTTGACGGACCATAAGAGACTTTAACGAAATGCTAAATGACACATTTAAAGCAAAATGTGACACATTGAAAAGATAAAAGTGACACATTTATTTATTTAATAATAAATCGTGACACTTTCAATGCTAAAAAGTGACACTTTTAAGGTCAATAACGACGATTTTTATTTATAAAGCAAAATGACACTTGTAGGGTCAAAAGTAACACATTTAATGCTAAAAAGTGACAATTTTAATGTTATAAAGTAACACTTTAATGCCAAACGTAATGATTTTCATTTATAAAAAAATGAGACATTTTTCAAAGTGAAAGTAACACATTTAAGACTAAAAGTGACACATTTAAGCTCAAAAAGTAACATTTTTTAGGAAAAAAAATTATAATTTTCATTAAAAATGCAAAGTGACACTTCTAAGGTCAAAAGTAATACATTTTATACTATAAAGTGACACTGTTGATAGTAAAATTTGGCACTCTGCATATATAAATATGAGGGGTGGCGCTATAATTTTCAAAAACTAAGGGGTTGTATTGAGATTTCTGAATTTTGCCTCATTTAACCTGAATAGATCTGTCTTACGGATAAGGATCCGTAAGACCGTCTTATAGGAAACCACCTCTTAGGGATATACGTGATTCAGTTTGATGTGGTTATGCCAAAACTACGAATTGAACAACCCCTATTGGTTTCAAAATTTTCAAACTTAACCGAATTGAATAGGGTTTGGAACCGAACCAAACAAATCCCTTGGTTTAAGTTTGGTTTTGTTTGGATTTGTTCATATTTGTTCAATTTTATGGTTTATATAATTTTTTAATCAATTTAACCAATATTAAGAATAACAATAAAAAAAGATTTTAATTTAGAATTAACATCAAACATTAGAAAATAACTTATTATAAGTAAATTAGCATAAATCCTCCCTCTGTCCCGGGCAAAGAGTCTTCGTTTGAAAGTCAATTTTTTTTTAAGAAAATGACATTTTTAGTAGTCTATTAGTAATAAAATGACATTTTAATGCCGTAATTTTTGAAAGTGAACTTTTTAAGTGAAGCATCCCAAAATGGAATAGTGAACTCTTTGTGGATGGAGTAATAGATTTAATTAATTTTGTGTCAACTTTACAAAAATCATTTATTAGGTCCCTATACTAAAATTTTAATTCGGTCCTATATGTTGACGTTTACCATCAGATTCCTCCATCACCTTGTTAACGTTAAACTTTACATCAAATTATTTTTTAAAATGCCCAATGTATCCTTACCTACATCAATACACAAATGAGGGTATTATTGTAATGTTTGAATTCATTCTTCATCTTCATCATGCTGCCAAAACCAAAGAAAACTCCAATTCATCATCTTCATTCATACGTAGATTCAATGGCATCGTCGTCCTTGTGCTCATGTCTTCGCCGGAGTTGGGGCGACGAATGGAGATGGTGATGATGGTGAAGGGAGAAAGATTGGTCAGAGATGAGGAGGTGATGGGTGATGGCGAGACCGAAAATTGGCGAGACATGGTTGGAATCTCGATCTTCTGATGACCGAAGATAGAAATGACATTGACCCCAAACGGAGATGGAATCTTGATCTGTTGATGGCTATTTTGAACAGAAAGCTCTAGGAAATGTGCCAAAGAAGAGTTCACTATTTCTTGTTTCTGGTGTGAAACCAGTAAATTTAATACAAGGTTTTCGGATTGCAATGTTAACAGTATCAATCAGATGTAAATCACAAGCGGAAAGTAAGAGATTAGTATTCAAGGAGGAAAGTGTTGGCCCAATCAAACAAAGAGGTCAATCATTGCCAAAATGTTTTAAAATAATCGAATTGAGTTCATGGGTTTACTTGGGCTTATGCTGCTCAATGTGTTTTACTCTATCGCAGACTCAGTCAGGGGTACTTGGGGCATTTTGAAAAACAATTTGACGGAAAGTTTAATGTTAACGGTGCGAGTGAGAATCTAATGGTAAATGTCAACATGCAGGATCAAACGAATTATTTTTGTAGTATATGGACCAAATAAATTATTTTTATAAAGTCGAGGAACCAAAAAAATAATTAAATCATAAAATAATACAAAATTCCAAAATAAACATAAACATTGGTAAATTAAAAAGTCCTCCAAAAAAAATATTATGTATATTTTATGTATATATTATGTAAAAAAAATATAAGTTTGGTTTGGTTTGGTTTGGTTTGGTTTAGTTTAGTTTAGTTCGATATCAAAAACCGTGAATCAAATCGATCGTTTTTTTAATTTTTGAAACAAAAGGCCGATCCGTTTTGGACCAAAACTAAACTAAACCAACAAATTTGGTTTGGTTTGATTCGATTTCTTGATTTCTTGATTTCTACTTACACCCCTACTAAAACCACCTAGGGGTGTCAATTGGGTTGGGTTGGGTTAGAGTGGGTAATGGGTTGAAATGGGTCATGACTTGCTACAACCCAAATATTAAATGGGTCAGAGGGTTGGGTCATAATGGGTCGGGTTAAAGCGGGTCGACCCACTTTAACCCGTTTTTAAAATTTTTAACTTCTTTTGAATTTTTTTAATTTAAAAAAAATTAAATTTTTTATTTTTTTCATGGATAAATAAAATATACCCCCAACACATTAAACAACACAACATCGTCCATAAGAATTTAATCAAAGTGCAGAAAATGTTCATGTCAAAAATAAACAAAATATATTTCAGACATTTCTCATCAGGATCGCGATGCGACACGGTACAACTCAAAAATAATAAACGGGTCAAATAGGTCGGGTTAAGAGAGGTGAACCCATTTGAACTTAAAGTCATTCGTATATAAATAAAATATACCCCCAAGACATTAAATAACGAAACATCGTCCATAAGAATTGAAACAAAGTCATGTCGAAGATAAACAAAAATATATATCTACTTGAACATTTCTCAACAGTGCTGTAATATAGAACAATACAAATTACATTACAGAACTAGCACTACAAATGAACATTTCCACACCGATTGTTACTATCATGTACCTAAAATCTAAAATCGAAAATCGAAAATCTAAAACTAAATCTTGCAAGTCCACATGACTTTGAGTATGAGTTAGAGATTTCAGCAGTGCACAATCACGCCTTGAAGTTTCCCATTAAATATGTTGTGTCTTAAGCATGGTTAGCGAAGGGTGTTACACTGCAAGAAGGCTTCTGAAATTCAAACCAATTCTCCACATATCTCATAATCTGGATTGCCATATGAACGAATCAGTGACAACATTTCTCGTAATCAGAATTTTTAAACATGAGAGCAAATATTAAATTGACTGTGTACAATGCTACAATCTAATACACTAATTTAACACGGGTAAAAGGGAATTTAAAGTCAAAGATGGAACAGAGCTGGTTTTTTTACGCTCATCAAACAAACCTGAAAAGAAAGAAGTCGTCACGGGTTGTTCTCTTGTGAGATAATTCTCAAAATAAAACTCCAAAACTCAACCTATGTAAAGTGAATGTTGTTGGTCACTAAGTAACTGGTCAGTTTGCAATGAAAGAAATTACAAAATCATAGCCAACAACAGTAAAGCATAAGTTCATATCTATGGCATCTTGATATCTTCTTTATCAATAAGATTGATTCTAAAATCCAGATAATAAGAAAATTACAATACATCAAAAAACAAAGTTCTTTAATGGGAGTCAAGCAAGCACATGTAAAGATGCTTTCAAGAATAGCCAATAAAAATGACTTTTTAGAGCTAGAAACCATAACATTGTTCGAAATTCCTCTATACTAACAAGAAGTAACTTTGGTACAATTTCTCTGCTTCAACATTTGCTCAAGCTCAGAGATTTCAGTTGCACCGGATGTATTAGTTGAATTCCCACCTTCACTGTTACCCTGTTCAGGCACTCTAGTACAATCCACCATCTGGGAAGACAATATAAGAACTTAAGTTAGCAAGTTGAACAGAAAAATAGAAGGTACGGAATAAACAAAGATTATAAGTGAGAGATTTTGAACTAAGCTAGCTTACTTATTATCTCTTGGAAGTACAAAAAAGTGACTATTTGATAGTAAAGCATATATTGTCTCATAGATGAAAGGATAGACAGAGATAACGTAAATTATTTTCGTGTTTACTAAAGTGCTAGCACGAATTGAAGGTCCTCGGCCTAATGTGGTCAAGTAGCTGCTTTGTTAGTTTAATAATTATACTGTAAGTTTCTCTCGTGCATATATATTAAAAAGAGCTGCACTAGTCTCCTAGTACCATTTAAACTACTACTTAGTCCCGCATGTTTGGTGAATGGTGAATTTTTACGAGCTTCAAGATTTCAATTCTGTCCGAATTTCCTAAACCCCTAAATAATAAATTCGCACCATGTGATTTGCAACACCATTCAGATGCAAATCAACACTATTCAAAATCCAAATGATAACCTCATAACCTCTCTTAAGTCGTAATCTTAAGAGCTAAATCAACACCATTCAGATGCAAATCCTGATTTAACCACTTTGTCATAAGAATGCAGTCACTCACTTTGTCATAAGAATCACAACGCAGACCAGTAGCAATCGTAGTTAACCAAACTTACTTTACATTCGTAAACAAGCACTTAATGGAGTAACATGCTGCACCTAATAACATTAAAATATCAAATAGCAAACCTCCCAGGGACCATTATCTGTAACAAGCTTTTGCATAGTAACATGCTGTGAGGTTCCCAGGACGTGCCCCCGCGCCCCTTGGTTAGGTGCGCCGGATCGTGGACACCACTCCTCGCTCCACCCTCCCTTGTTTAGGGAAGACGAAATCCAAAGTGCGAGAGGAGTGTTGTCTATATTAGCACGTTGGAATGTGCCTCGGTTGCCTTGAGTGGATTTTGTATCCAAAATGGGAACTAAAGGTTTCTCATGTCGGGTTATCCCTTATTTCGGGGATAACAGGATATGGAATGCATTACCTTTCCATTCTCATTCTCCCTTTTATCTTTCAGGGAAAATAGAGAAGTGCAAGAAAAGATATTGCGACACCCCACTTATGGATTTATTAAAATAGCCTTATGGCCCAATCAAATCGCTATGGAGCTATGGGTTTCCCGCATCAAGTTATCCCTTGTTTGGGGGATACCAGATATGGGAATACATCACCCTCCATTCCCGTATCTCCCTTTTTAGGGGAGAACAGAAAGTGCAAAGAGGGAATGTTGCGAGGCCCCACCGGATCTGAAAGTTTTAGAGTCGCCACCTTTATTTTAAGGCAAAAATAAAGGAAAACCGTAAAAGAAAACCGAGATTTTAGAAAGCGGGTTCGGGGCTAAGTTACGAGTTGGGAAGGTGCTAGGCACCCAACTCGCCTTTCGGTCTCAAAGCGCTTTTGGTGAAGTATGCTCATTGTTATATTAATCTAGCAAATAAATAAGGTCTTATTTTGACAAGGGAAAATTAAATGTATACATTCGTGGCTACATTATTTACTGGACTCGCAACTGCCTCCTTCCAATAATTACAAACACATTTAAGAATATTTGGCCATTATAATGACTCTTTACATAATATTTTCTAATCTAATCCGGCAAAGACAACGGCTTATATTGGCTATATTGTGCCGGATTTAAAATACAACTTTTTGAAAATAAATAAAAGGAAAAAAATACAAATGAAATAAAAATACGCTCTTAAAGGTATTACCTTTTAGAGCGGTGGTGTGCTTCTCCTCCTCGGAGAGAGGAGTCTTTTTTTGTTGTTGTTGTTGTTGTGTGTGTGTTGTTGTGTTGATTTTTTGAAGTGTGGGCTTATCAACTCTGGGCAGAGTGACTTTATTTGGTAGGTTTTGGCCTTTTTGGTTGGGCGGAACCTAGACTTAATTTATTGACTTTTTCACTCGTTACTCGGGCAGAGTAACGACTTACTTTGGGATTTTGACTGGGATTTGAGGTGGATACCTAACAACTAGGCTAGGGATCACTTATAACCTATGGGTTTTTGATTTGGCGTAGTTTGGACGGGGTTTGGAGATTTTAGAGACTTCCACTCACCTATCTCGCACCTCTCGCACTATTTTTATCGAAGAAAACGGCGAGCTTCGCGCGATTAAAATCGCGGATGAAAATGTGTGTCGAGAATGAGAGCCGGGCCTCCTATTTATAGTTGAAGCGAGGACGCGGTGGGAATTTTGCTTGTTCTCCGTGCATTGGCGCTTGTACCTTGCGCTTGAAGACTTGTACCAATTTGATCGCAAGAGAGAACATGAAGGAATGCTTTGCGCCAAGCTATGCTTGGTGCGGCACCAAGCCCTTCTCTGGCGCACCAACAAATTTTTGAAGTTTCAAAATTTGACACTTTCCCCCGCATTTCATCAAGCGATCCTGCTTTTCCTTTCGCATTTTTGACTTCGCAACTTGACATTCGTTAAGTTTTAACAGCTTCTTGATATTTTATGTCGGTACATACCAGGAGTGGGTACGAAATTGGGTGTGTCTGAGCCCCTCAACGATGGAGTCTACTGTAACCTTTCGGCCATCGAGTAGACGAACATCGTTGATTAACAAGAGACTCTCCAATTTCGCTCATTTAAGAACGGAGAATGCAATTGGTAGCGCTTATAATGCACAAGGACATACTATCCAAACTCTATAACCTAGACATTTTTAGCCGGTTATAAAAATTATCGCAGCTTTTAAGCAGATGTGAATTTAATGTGTTCGATGGTCGGACCTACTAATGTAGGTCGCCACGTATTCCCTATTAAAGGAAATCGACTTCAAGCCGTAGTTCAGCCAAAACCCTAAACTACAACGGAAAAGATTTTTGTGTTTCGAAAAAGCCGTATTCTTCCTGGTCCAAAAAACCGTTGTCAAATACTGTATGAAGATTTGAATATTTTTCTACCACCTTTCAACCGGTAAATACCTTGTAGCCTTGAAACGTGTTAAGAAGAATTTTCAAATGTCCGGCCTTATCGCCGCCTTGTTTCGTAAAATCGTAAAATTGTGCTTGACTAAAAATCCGCTGAATCGCGAATTGCTTTTTGTTACCACAATTTCAACCGGTCAATACCTTGTAGTTGAAATGTGTTAATAAGAATTTTCTAGGTATGTCTGGGCCTTGATCGTTGTCTTGTTTCCAGACATATCCCGAAAATTTTCGATATCCGTAAAATTGTGCTTGACTAAAGATCCGTCGCCGAGCACGACGAATTGATCATTCTTCAAGTATTTTCGAAAATTGTGAAGTGGAAAATATTCTTTTCCTTCCTCTTTCTTTTTTAGTTTTTTTTCAAATATTCCTCTTTTTTTGTTTTTGAAATATTCCTCTTTTTTTTTGTGTTTTTTGAAATATTCCTCTTTTTTTTTTTTTTTTTTGAAATATTCTTTTTTTTTTTTTTTTTGAAATCAAAACTCAATTTGAAAAAGAGTTTTTCTTTTATTTGAAAATAAAACAAATTTTCCTAAAAAGGAAATTATTTTAAAGTTAGGGTAGGAATCTGCACTGACTTTACTCATACTTCCGGTGGTCAGCCGCAGTTCTACCGCGACATTTACGCCACTTTTCTTTGGGGAATTTATTCTTTTTTTAATTGTGATGGTCGGACCTCTGTGTAGGTTGCCACGTATCCCTTTTTCAAGGAATCGGACCAAACGTAGTTCGGCACGTCTTTGAGAATCTTGCTCTTTTTTTTTCTTTTTTTTTCTTTTCTTTTCTTTTCTTTCTTTTGATTTTTCTTTCTTTTTTTTTTTGACTTTTCTCTTTCTTTGTTTTTCTTTTCTTTTCTTTTTTTTTTTGACTTTTCTCTTTCTTTTTTTTTCTTTTTGATTTTTCGATCTGCTGGGGGATGTCATTTCTTTTGCCCTTTGGTGAATGGTTGCAAATTTTAGTTAACAAGATCAACTTTGTTAACTTTCCGTTAGGCTCAGGGACCATTGTGAGAACTTTGAAATTCGAGGACCAGAGTGCTACAACTGCAAACTTTGGAGGGGGAAAAAGGAAAAATCCCCTTTTTCCTCCTTAAGTGACGAGAATTCTGAGAAAGAAGCCACTGCTTCTTCTTTCTCTTCTTTTCTTTGTTTCATTTCCTCTGCTCGTCACTCGCCATAGTTGCTGCTGCTTGCTGTTTTCTTTTTATTTTTTTCATTTTCGCTCCTTTTCTCGATTTTCTTCCACCAATTTCAGTATTTTACTTAGCAGATGGCTTCTTCTTCACGATCCAGGAAGGGAAAGGCATCGATGCGCCCCGAATCTGGCGGTAGGAGGAGAGAACCTCCTAGCTTGGTTCGGAATCGGCTAAATTATACGTACTCCAAGGATGATTGGGGCAACCTTGTACGAGATCGGGACACCCACATCTCCAATCTTCCCCCAACCACTGTAAGATTTCTCTTTCCAAGCAATTTTCCTGGATATTTCTCAGATCTGCTAAATTCCTGCACTGTTTGGGACTTTTGGAGCACTCTTGACTTTGTTAGTGATGTATATGCATGTCCTATTTATGCCTAAATGATGCAATTGAGTGATAATGCATGTAATTTTTGTGATTTATTTTTGTGATGCATGATTTGAAATAGTGATCACTATTTGACCCTACTATGCATGATTTATGTTCTAAATGCAACTGGGGCTATATGATGCATGTTTTACATTAACTTACATTTTTGCATGCAATAGGATTGCGAAACGGAATATTTGAAGTATAAATTTTTCCGAGACACTTTTCGGGCATATTTTCGGATAAAAACAGGACAAAACAGATATTTTTCATGCCCTTAGATTTATTTTCCAAGCATGCAAATGCTGCAGGGGTATATTAAATACCACAAAGATATTTATTTTGATGATTGGTGATATTTTACCTTCTCTTTGTCGTACCTCCATGGCAGTTTATTGGACAGATGAAATGCAAAATATGAATGCATGAATTATTTTTATGCGATGCAGATGCAATGTAGAACACGTATGAGATGATGCATGGATTTTTCACATTTTATTATGCTCATGACAAATGTAGTTATAATATGTATGTTAAGATGCAAAATTAATTACATATATGAATTGTTTGTTTGTTTGTTTTTTTTTTTTTATGAATGAAATTTTTTTATGGATTTTGAAGAAGAATGATTTTTTATTTACATGTAAATTTATGCACATGTATGAAAATAGTATGTGACTATTTAAAGAATTATTTATATATTTTTTAATCATTTTTGCTAAAAGAATTTATAAAACATGAAGTATAAAACATGTGATATGTTAATTATTTATTTTAAGAACTGTACAGAGAAGGAGATAAGGGTAGAGAACTTAACCCCGTTGTTGTTTTTTTTTCTTCAGTTCGCGGGAAGCAGGGCTGCCAAGGGCGCCTGCCCGGAGATGACAACGATGATGATGATGATGATGATGACGGGTCGAGCCGCGGCCGGGGCGGAGGTCGAGAAGTCGTAGCGGGTCCTAGAGTCAGGGGTGGTGGTCTTCCCAGAAGCCAGTCGTCCCGAGCACATTAGCTTTGACTTCCTGCGAACATTAGTACTTCTTTCTTTTTTGCATTTTTTTTATTATTCTTTTGTTATATTTTTTTTTGTAAAAGAAATCTGTACAAACATTATGAAATAATGCAACATAATGTATATGATGCAATATGTTACGCATGCAAAAATAAATTCACACAGAAAATAAAACTATACCGGACATCTAAAATGTAATGGCACACTGTACTCTGAAAAAAGGATTTTTAAGAATACACCTTTGGATAAGAGCGGGTTTTTCGGGTGATATCGGAACGGAAAGATGGTCGAATCTCTTATTCATTCGGTGCATTGTGGCTGTTGAGTCCGTGGCCGTAGCCTCCTTTTGTAGGTTTTTTTTTTCGATCAGACGCAGCAGTAGACGATGGCTGGAGCCGAAATATCATGGTACCAGACAGCACATCTATCCGGGATAATAGGGATATTGATGATGAGGATGAGGACACTTCTGGGGGCTCTCATGCTGATGAGTCTAGGGTTTCTTCTTCGCCTCGCAGAAGGAGTATATGGGCCCGGCTCGGTGGACGCCGCAGGCACTGATGGACCGCTCGGGGCTATGGCTGCAAGAAAAGGATTGTTTCTGGGGAAAACAACTTGGGGTATAGGCAAGATATAGATATGTACAATGCAAGTAATGTATAATATAAATGTCTTAATAAGTATTCCTAAGTTGCACCTTAGGATCCATAAAATTTATATTTTAGTGTTTTAATGTGAGCTGCTTTGTCGTGGTTTTTCTCTTTTGTCAGTCGAGTCTCTGATGTGTTGAAGACCGGAGGTAGTACGCTGATGGCTTCAAATAATGCTTTTCCTCTCCTTTTATTTATTTGTTTTTATTTTTCTTTTCATTCATTTTTTTTTTTTTGCGCTCTAACTTTTGCCTAGGCCGCCCTTTCGGGTTTTCAACCTAGCGAGCTTTTTTTTTATATGCTCTAATTTTTGCCTAGACCGCCCTTTCGGGTTTTCAGCCTAGCGAGCTCTCTTTTTTTTATATTTATATTTTCTTTTTGCCCTAACTTTTGCCTAGACCGCCCTTTCGGGTTTTCAGCCTAGCGGGCTGGAGAGGGAAGCATTTGCTGGACATGATAACTCAGGCGTAGTACCTTTTGAGTTTGTCGAGGTTGAAAGGCTGGACAAGGTCTTCCCCGTCCTGGTTCGTGAGAAGCACGGCACCTCCTGATCGGATCTCCTTAACGATGTATGGTCCCATCCAGGGAGACTTCCATTTTCCCCTAGTATCAACATAACTAGGGGGTTTTTCTCGAAGCACAAGGTCTCCGACTTGAATATCACGGCCTTTGACTTTCTTGTTGAAGGCTCGGGCGATACGCCTTTGATATGCCCGGGTATGCTCTAAGGCTAACATGCGTCGTTCATCAATCGTGGGTCAGTTCTTCAGACGCCTTTGACCCGTCAATTTCGGCTATATCGCTTCCATCATCACTCAATGATGGAATTTCCACCTCTATTGGTAGTACCGCTATGCCATATGCTAGAAAGTAAGGGGTAGCCCCCAGTGGGTGTGCGGGACGTACGCATTCCCCAGTAGCCCCAGAGGGCTAGTGGCAATTTTTCCGGCCAGCCTCTTCACTCATCGGCCCATTTTCTCGATGATGTTCTCGAGAGTTTTTTGGTACTGCTAACGGCACCATTGGCTTGTGGCCGGTAGGGGGAGGATTTGTGTCTCTGGATTTTGAACTCATCCAGCAGACGGTTCACGTCCCCTTCAAAGTGAGAGCCGTTGTCGGAGATGATCTCGAAAGGTACCCCATATCGGTATATGATATTGGCCTTAATGAATTCGGATACCTTCCGGGCGTTTAAGACCTTGTAGGAAGAAGCTTCTACCCACTTTGTGAAGTAATCGACGGCTACTAAGACATATTCATGGCCATTGGATCCCTTCGGGTGAATTTGGCCTATGACGCCGATACCCCATGTTGAGAAGCGGCCGGGGCTGGAGTCAGATAGGGACGTGGGGGGCACATGTCAGATTGGCAAAGCGTTGACATTTGTCGCAATGTCGCACCCACCTATACGTTGTCGAGCGCGTATCTAATAGTACCCTGTCAATGACTTTTTCGATGATAGCATATGGTCGCTCATGTGCCCTCCCCCACAGTACCACCATGCAGCTTGATCCATAATTTGCTTCAGTTTTAGCCCTGATTGACATAGTAAGTTGAGGCCTTGATAAGTGCCTATATGTCTCGTGATAGGCCACCGAGTACAATTGGGAGGCCCATCTTCTCAAGGAGACTCTTCCTCTTTTGTCTAACCTGGGGATAAAGATTATTCTCGAGCAGATTTAAGATGTCGCGATACCGTGCTCGTGGATCCGCTTCAGTGGGCTGCGTTGATTTTGAAACAAGACTGGAGTGACCTTCTTCCCGACTATGAATGGTTGGACTTTAGTTTCATAGACTGAATTGACTAGTGACGCCAGAGTGTTAAGGCATCGGCTGATTGATTCCTATCTCGTAAGTGTAATGGAACGAGATAGAACCAAATCGGGCGGCCACCGTTATTAACTTAGCATGTGTAGCTGGCAAATGAGGATCCTGGTCACCTCCTTCTTCGACTTGATTTATAATCGTGGCCGAGTCTCCTAGACTTCGAGATCTTTAGCTCCCTTTGAGAGCTTCTAGGCAGCCATAGCTTCATATTCCGCAGATATTATTTGAACATTCAACTCCAACCTTATGGCTAGCGGAGTATGAGAGTCAGAGGATCGATTAAAGATTCCTATGCCAAAGCCTCTTTTGTTTATGTCCGTCAAAGAACATTTGCCAACAGTGTCCGCTCATGATTTTGATACCTTCATCTGAAACCAGCTCGCCATCTTCGGCCGAGGAGGTAGATCGGCTAAGTGGTCCGCAATGACGCCTTTCGATGGGAGTGACATAGGTTATGTCAAACTCATTAAGAAGAAAGGACCAATTGCCGGGTCACGATGATGGCTTACCGAAGATGTATTTGATAGGTCCATCCCGATATGAGCTTGATGGACCTTCCTCGAGATAAGTTGAGCCTCCGAGTGGCATCAGGCCTGGCCAGCAGCTTTTTCTAGTGCCGAATAGTTTAGCTCGCTTCCTTGCAACTTTCACTTATGAAATATATGGCGCTTTTCAATGTAGGAATCTTCCTTCTCTTGGGCGAGCATAGCCCCTACCGAGGTGTCTGTGACGGCTAAGTATATGAGAGGTTTATATGAGGTGGAGCAAGCACGTGGGATTGATAAGGTAGGCTTTTATTTTCGGCTAGGCAGTTGGAACTTCGCTGTCCGCATTTGATCAAGATTCTTTTTAGGAGTTTAAAGAGGGGCACTGCTGTGGTAGTCACCGTCCGATGAAACGCCGATGTATCGCAACCGACCTAGGAAGCCTTTTTACTCAGCTGGGAGTTTTCGTCGGCATTTCCAGATGGCTTTGATTTTTGGTCGCTCGATCTCGATACCTTTTTCGCTACTAGAAATCCTGTGACTTTGTTTCGTAACCCCAAATGTGCATTTGTGGGGTTAAGCTTCATCCGGTGCTTTCTCGAAGTCTTTCTTCAAGTTCTCAAGATCTTTAATGTGAGCACCGTAGGCGCCGCTGAATGCACAATCATATCATCGACATAGACCTCCATCTCTTTCAGGATCATGTCATGGAAGAGGGTGGCAGCCCCTCCGTAAGTGGCTCCGGTGATTTTAATCCGAATGGTAGTTGTAACGAGGTCTTCTCCTCGGTCTTCTGCCGCCATTTTGATTTGGTTGTACCAAAGATGCCGTCGATTAAGGATCGGACTTTGTGAGTCGCGACGGCATCTACCACAATGTCAATGTCGGGTGGGAAAGTCATCTTTGGGCGATGCTGCTGAGGTCGCGGTCTACACAGATTCGATTTTCCCTCCGCTGGGCTCTGGGAACGGTCACTATATTGGATGCCTGTGCCTGTATTCAACTACCCTGATGAAGTTGACGCCGTCATTGCTTTCATGATTTCTTCTTTGACTTGTAGTGAATTATCTGGCTTGATGCTACGGGAGCTTTTGTTCAACTAGGCGAGCATCCGTGTGCTGAATCCTGCTCGACTATAGCGGATCTAGGCCGCATATCTTCATAGACCATGCAAAGATATCTACTAATTCTTTGAGGAGATCAATAAGTGCCTTTCTTTCTAGACCTTGGAGGTAACTCGCCGATTCTCGATTTCTTTTGAGTTCATTGTCCAAATTTCTGTGTTGATAATCGGATGTGTCTTCATTATTTGTCGATGAATGGCTTCTGCTCTCGGTACTCACCGACCGACTTTGCCAAGCGTATAATTTTTATCTTTTGGGTCCATTTTATTAAATGACTCATTATCATAATTATTATTATTTAATGCTGCCTTTAAATTAGGTGCAACTAAGGAATAAGCAAAGACATCCATATTATTATTAAAAGCACACGGTGTTATTACATTGTCGGGACCGTGTTTAAGATCCTCATTTTGT